>ML097490.1:31513-66650 GCA_003697995.1 Taxidea taxus jeffersonii
CCATTTTGAGTCTATTTTAGTGTGTGGTGTAAGGAAATGGTCCAATTATATTTTTCTGCATGTGGCTGTCCAATTTTCCCAACAGCATTCATTGAAGAGTCTTTTTTCCATTGGATATTCTTTCTTGCTTTGTCGAAGATTAGTTGACCATAGAGTTGAGGGTCTATTTCTGGGCTCTCTATTCTGTTCCATTGATCTATGTGTCTGTTTTTGTGCCAGTACCATACTGTCTTGATGATGACAGCTTTGTAGTAGAGCTTGAAGTCCGGATTTGTGATGCCACCAACTTTGGCTTTCTTTTCTAAAATTTCTTTGGCTATTCGAGGTCTTTTCTGGTTCCATACAAATTTTAGGGTTATTTGTTCCATTTTTTTGAAAAAAAAATGGATGGGATTGTGACAGGGATTGCATTAAATGTGTAGATAGCTTTAGGTAGCATAGACATTTTCACAATATTTGTTCTTCCGATCCATGAGCATGGAACATTTTTCCATTTCTTTGTGTCTTCCTTAATTTCTTTCATGAGTACCTTATAGCTTTCTGAGTATAGATTCTTTGCCTCTTTGGTTAGGTTTATTCCTAGGTATCTTATGGTTTTGGGTGTAATTGTAAATAGGATTGACTCCTTAATTTCTCTTTCTTCTGTCTTGTTGGTGTATATAAATACAACTAATTTCTGTGCATTGATTTTATAACCTGACTCTTGACTGAATTCCTGTACAAGTTCTAGCAGATTTGGAGTGGAGTCTTTTGGGTTTTGCACATAAAGTATCATATCATCTGCAAAGAGTGGGAGTTTGACTTTCTCTTGCCCATTCAGATGACTTTTATTTCTTTTTGTTGTCTGATTGTTGAGGCTAGGACTTCTAGTACTATGTTGAATAGCAGTGGTGATAATGGACATCCCTGCCGTGTTCCCGACCTTAGCGGAAAAGCTCTCATTTTTTCGCCATTGAGAATGATATTTGCGGTGGGTTTTTCATAGATGGCTTTGATAATATTGAGGTATGTGCCCTTTATCCCGACACCTTGAAGAGTTTTGACCAGAAATGGATGCTGCACTTTGTCAAATACATTTTCAGCATCTATTGAGAGTATCATATGGTTCTTGTTCTTTCTTTTATTAATGTATTGTATCACAATGATTGGTTTGCAGATGTTGAACCAACCTTCCAGCCCTGGAATAAATCCCACTTGGTCGTGGTGAATAATCCATTTAATGTACTGTTGGATCCTATTGGCTAGTATTTTGGTGGGAATTTTCACATCTGTGTTCATCAAGGATATTGATCTCTAATTCTCTTTTTTGATGGGATCCTTGTCTGGTTTTGGGATCAAGGTGATGCTGGCCTCATAAAATGAGTTCGGAAGTTTTCCTTCCATTTCTATTTTTTGGAACAGTTTCAGGAGACTAGGAATTAATTCTTCTTTAAATGTTTGGTAGAATTCCCCTGGGAAGCCATCTGGCCATAAGTCTGGCAAGGGGTTTATCAATCTGATTAATTCTTTCAAGGAACCAGCTCCTAGTGTTGTTGATTTGTTCTATTGTGTTTTTTTTTTTTGTTGTTGTTTGTTTGTTTCTATTTCATTGATTTCTGCTTTGATCTTTATGATTTCTCTTCTTCTGCTGGGCTTAGACTTTCTTTGTTGTTCTTTCTCCAGGTTCTTTAGGTGTAGGGTTAGGTTGTGTACTTGAGACATTTCTTGTTTCTTCAGAAAGATTTGTGTCCCTATATACTTTCCTCTCAGGACTGCCTTTGTTGTGTTCCACACATTTTGTACCGTGTTGTTTTCATTATCATTTGTTTCCATGATTTTTTTCAATTCTTCTTTAATTTCCTGGTTGACCCATTCATTCTTTAGAAGGTTGTTGTTTAGTCTCCTTGTGTTTGGGTTCTTTCCAAATTTCCTCTTGTGATTGAGTTCTAGCTTCTTAGCATCGTGGTCTGAAAATATGCAGGGAATGATCCCAATCTTTTGATACTGGTTGAGACCTGATTTGTGTCCCATAATGTGATCTATTCTGGAGAATGTTCCCTGTGCACTAGAGAAGAATGTGTATTCTGTTGCTTTGGGATGGAATGGTCTGAATATATATGTGATGTCCATCTGGTCCAGTGTGTCATTTAAGGTCTTTATTTCCTTGTTGATCTTTTGCTTGGATGATCTGTCCATTTCAGTGAGGGGAGTGTTAAAGTCCCTTACTATTATTGTATTATTGTCTATGTGTTTCTTTGATTTTATTATTAATTGGTTTATATAGTTGGCTGCTCCTATGTTAGGGGCATAGATATTTAAAATTGTTAGACCTTCTTGTTGGACAGACCCTTTGAGTATGATATAGCGTCCTTCATCATCTCTTATTATAGTATTTGGCTTAAAATCTAATTGATCTAATATAAGGATTGCCACCCCAGCTTTCTTCTGATGTCCATTAGCATGGTAGATTGCTTTCCATCCCCTCGCTTTAAATCTGGAGGTGCCTTCGGGTCTTAAATGAGTTTCTTGTAGGCAGCATATTGATGGGTTTTGTTTTTTTCATCCATTCTGATACCCTGTGTCTTTTGATTGGGGCATTTAGCCCATTTACATTCAGGGTAACTATTGAGAGATATGAATTTAGTGCCATTGTATTGCCTGTAAAGTGACTTACTGTATATTGTCTCTGTTCCTTTCTGATCTACTACTTTTAGGGTCTCTCATTGCTTAGAGGACCCCTTTCAATATTTCCTGTAGAGTTGGTTTGGTGTTTGCCAATCCTTTCAGTTTTTGTTTGTCCTGGAAGCTTTTTATCTCTCCTTCTATTTTCAATGATAGCCTAGCTGGATATAGTATTCTTGGCTGCATGTTTTTCTCTTCTAGTGCTCTGAATATATCATTCCAGTTCTTTCTGGCCTGCCAAGTCTCTGTGGATAAGTCTGCTGCCAATCTAATATTTTTACCATTGTATGTTACAGACTTCTTTTCCTGGGATGCTTTCAGGATTTTCTCTTTGCTGCTAAGACTTGTAAATTTTACTATTAGATGGCGGGGTGTGGGCCGATTCCTATTGATTTTGAGGGGGATTCTCTGCACCTCCTGGATTTTGATGCTTGTTCCCCTTGCTATATTAGGGAAATTCTCTAGAATAATTCTCTCCAATATACCTTCTCTCCTCTCTCTTTCTTCTTCTTCTGGAATCCCAATTATTCTAATGTTGTTTCATCTTATGGTGTCACTTAACTCTCAAATTCTCCCCTCCTGGTTCAGTATTTGTTTGTCTCTCTTTTGCTCAGCTTCTTTATTCTCTGTCATTTGGTCTTCTATATCACTAATTCTTTCTTCTGCCTCATTCATCCTGGCAGGAAGAGCCTCCATTTTTTATTGCACCTCATTAATAGTTTTTTTTTTTTTTATTTCAACTTGGTTAGATTTTTGTTCTTTTATTTCTCCAGAAAGGGTTTTTATTTCTCCGGAGAGGGTTTCTCTAATGTCTCCCATCTAGAACCTTGAGAATCATCATTCTGAACTCTAGATCTGACATATTACCAATGTTCGTATTGATTAGGTCCCTGGCCTTCGGTACTGCCTCTTGTTCTTTTTTTTTTTTTTTTTTGTGGTGAGTTTTTCTGCCTTGTCATTTTGTCCAGATAAGAATATATGAAGGAGCAAATAAAATACTAAGAGAGTGGCAATGACCCCAGAAAAATGTGCTTCAACTAAATCAGAAGCAACCCCAAATCATGGTGGGGGGAGAAAGGGGATAAAAAGAAGCTCAGAAAAAAAATTTAAAAAAGAAAACAAATAAAGAAAAATATTATTATTAATAATATATTATTATTAATACTATTAATATTATTAATATTATAATATATAATAATATTATGTTACATATAATAATAAAATATTATTATATGTGTAATATATATAATAATATAAAATAATATTATAATATATAATAATATTATTATTGATATTAATATATATATTCTAAAATTTCATCTGTGCCACCATTCACCAAATTGATGGGGCCCAAAACCTAGCAATAATCCTCAATTTCTCACTTTCCCTCACAGCCCTCTTCAGCCCACCAGTAAAGCCTGTTTATTAGTTTTACCTTCTAAATATATCCAGACTCTGACCACTTGGTCTAAACATGTACCCTTTCTTCCCATTTGAATGTTGTAGATGCCTCCTCACTCCTGGCTCCTTTGGGCCCTACAGACCATTCCCCTCCCAGAAAGCTATTGAAATCCAGTCACTACCCAGTTCAAACTCCTTGGTGGCTTCTCACAACAAAACAAAACCCAAATTCCTAATCATGGACCCAAGTCTTTGTATCATCTGTCACCTGCCAATCTCTCTGAAATTATTTGCCTAACACTCCTCCCTCCTCCCAAACCCCCAGATATAACCATCTGATCCCCCCTGAGAGACTTTACCCCCTCAAAACAAAGGAGAACCCTTAAAAGGGTTTTCTTAGATGTACATTTTATGAGACACTGTGGACTCTCAGGAATTAACTGAGGGTTTTGGAGGGGTGTGGGGTGGGAGGTTGGGTGAGCCTGGTGGTGCATATTGTGGAGGGCACGTATTGCGTGGAGCACTGGGTGTGGTGCATAAACAATGAATTCTGGAACATTGAAAAGAAATTTAAAAAATAAATAAAAATCAAAATTAAAAAAAAAAAAAGGATCACATTGGATGAAGTGTGAAAAGCAGATCTAAAAGGTATTTGAAGGTAAGCGCATTCAAAATATATTGTTGCCATAGGTGTGGGTGGAAGAAAAATATGAATTCAAATGCCTGCTCCAATGCTGACTAGTTTTATTATGTTAGATCTCCACTCTGGACACTTGTTAGGCATCAGGCATAATTCTAGATGTTGTGTCCCTGATTTTCAGGATTTCTGTAAAGATTAAGGACATTATTTATTTGTAATTGGTCTTGTCAAAGTGCTTGACACACAGTCAACACTCGATAAATGTTAATAATTATACTTAGCAACCAAGGCTTTAGCCTCAGAAAAGAACATAAATTAGTACATTTAGGCAGTATTCTATGGGGATGAACACAATGGACTCTGGAGGCAGATTACCTGGGTTGTAAATCCTAGTCCTATCATTTACTAGCCTTAGGACCTTGAACATAATGTGTAACTTCCTTATGTCTCAGTTATCTCATCTGTGAAATGGGAATGATAATAACTATATCTACCTCATAGGGTAGTTGTGAGGATTAAAGGAACTAATATATGTAAATTATTTAGAGCAGTTCTTGGCACATAGTAAATGAGCTAATAAACTCAATAAGCACTGGACTCAACAGATGCCAGCTAGATATTATCACTATTGCTGCTATTTGAGTCATATCTGCCCAATTCCACTGAATAAGTTTTTTGATTTTCTCTTTTTTAGTATGCTCATAGATTCAAGACTCTTAGGGGCTCAATTAATTTCAATTAGCTGTCATCCTCTGTGTGTGTGTGTGTGTGTGTGTGTGTGTGTGTGTTGTGTTGGATGCTTTTGTTATGTGTATGTGCCAATACTTGGCCAGTTGAAGGGCTTCTAAAGCTGGACTAACTGTCATTCAACAACAACATTACCTCCACACAATTCTGGGAAGTTTTTCTGAAAGCATGTAGTATAGTGGTTTCAAGCATGCATTTCACAAAGAACTGGGGTTCAAATCCCAGATCTGCCATTTACTGGCCTTGTAGCCTAGAGAAAGCAATTTCACCACTTTGTACACCAGCATTATCTCTATACCACAAGGATAATAATGATACTATTACTTACCCCCTAGGGCTGTTGTGAGAATACATGTAAAGTTTGTAGAATAAGAGTTGGCATGGAGTAACACTACAATTGCTGTTGACTATCATTAATAAAAGGGGGCACCTGTATGGTGCAGTTGGTTAAACATCTGAATCAGTTTCAGGTTAAGCATCTGACTCTTGGTTTCAGCTCACATTGTGATCTCAGGGTGGTGAGATCAAGCCCCATGTCAGCTCTGTGCTCAGTGCTCAGTACAGAGTCTGCTCAAGACTTTCTCTCCTTCTCTTTCCACCCATGCCAGCTGCATGCTCTCTTACTCTCTAAAATAAATAAATAGAATGGTCAAGTTTTATTCTTCTGTATATAGCTGTCCAATTTTCCCAGCACAATTTATCAAACTTGACACCTAAAAAACAAATAATCAAGTCAAAAAAACGGGCAGAAGACATGAGCAGACACTTCTCCAAAGACATACAAATGGCTATCAAACATGTGAAAAAATGTTTAACATCATTGGCCATCAGGGAAATTCAAATCAAAACCACAATGAGATACCACCTTACACCAGTTGGAATGGCAAAAATGAACAAAACAGGAAACAACAAATATTAGAGAGGTTGTGGACACTATTGGTGGGAATACAAGTTGGTACAATCACTTTGGAAAACAGTATTAAGGTTCCTCAAAAAATTAAAAATAGAGCTACCTGACGACCCAGCAATTGCACTACTCTGGGTATTTACCCCAAAGATACAGATGTAGGGAAAGGAAGGGGCACATGCACCCTAATGTTCATAGCAGCAATGTCTATGATATTCAAACTATGGAAGAAGCCAAGATGACTTTCAACAGATGAATAGATAAGGGAGATGTGGTCCATATACACAATGAAATATCACTCAGCCATCAGAAAAGATGAATATCCACAATTTGCATCAACGTGGTTGGAACTGGAGGGGATTATGTTAAGTGAAGTAAGTCAAGCAAAGAAAGTCAATTATCATATGGTGTCACTTATTTGTGGAACATAAGAAATAGCATGGAGGACATTAGGAAAAGAAAGGGGAAAGTAGAGTGGGGGGGAATCAGAGGGAGAGATGAACCATGAGGGACTATGGACTCTGGGAAACAAACTGAGGGTTTCAGAGGGGAGGGGTGGGGAGTAGGTTAGCCCTGTGATGGGTATTAAGGAGAGCACATAGTGCAAGGAGCACTGGGTATGATACACAAGTAATGAATCATGGAATACTACATTAAAAACTAATGAAGTACTGTACGGTTAGTAACATAACATAATCAATCAATCAATCAATCTTTTAAAAAGAGTACTTTGTCCAAAGAAGATACTCAATACATGATCACTATAGTTAGTATTATTGTTACTACAACTCAATGTATATATTACAATTTTTACACACTTTGATATTCATTATCATATTTGAATTATAGTCCTGCCAGACAACCAGGGAAGAGATTAACAAGTCCAGTTCACTGATGGGGAAATTGAGACTTGAACTGGACTCTATTCACATTTCTGATGTTTTATGTGGCCATTTTTAAAAATTTTGCATGGAAATTTCCAAACCCCAACATAAGATTAAAGGTTACTTACCCCAATATAATATTTTTAAAGTTTTAAAATAAGTAAATTATCTATGATTCCTTTAGCAAGACTGATCAGATAAAATAATTCTGACCTTATTAAATGTCATCTATAACCTTACTACATGTTACTGTTAAGTTGTAATAGTCAATAGTAACATGAAACTGTGAGATACTTCACTGTTTTGGAAATGAAGGTGTGTGTGAGAGAGAGAGGGACCCCCAAATGTCAACCAAAATACAGATTGATACCACCCTCCACAGGTAATCTCAGCTCTCTAACTTACACCTTGAAAGTTGCCAATCATATCCACACCTTAATTTATTTTTTTATTATTTAAATTCAATTAGCCAAAATATAGTACACCATTAGTTTCAGATATGGAGTTCAATAATTCATCAGTTGCAAATAACACCCAGTTCTCATCACATCATGTGCCCTCCTTAATGTCCATCACCCAATTACCCCATCCTCCCACTCACCTCCCCACTAGCAACCCTCAGTTTGTTTTCTGTAGTTAAGAATCTCTCCTGGTTTTCCCCTGATTTATTTCCATTTAGTTTTCCCTCCCTTCCCCTATGGTCCTCTGCCCTGTTTCTTATATTCCACATATACATGAAACCATATGGTAATTGCCTTTCTCTGACTGAGTTATTTCACTCAGTATAATATCCTCCAGTTCCATCCACATCAATGTAAATGGTAAGTATTCATCCTTTCTGATGGCTGAGTAATATTCCATTGTGTGTGTGTGTGTGTGTGTGTGTGTGTGTGTGTGTGTGTGATATAAATATATATCACATCTTCTTTATCCATCGTGGACATTGCTGCTATAAGCATTGGAGTCCATACCTTAATTTCTATAATTTGTATTACAGCTATAACCAAAACATGGTTGAAATATGCCCCAGATACTATACCCAACCTGCCAGTACAATGCATCTTACATGTCTTCTTTTAGTAAAATATTTTGTCATCTACTTATTCCCTGACTTCAGGAGATATATAGAGTAAGCATTACACTGCAGACACGAGGAAATAAGGGACTCCAAAAGGGGAATGACTAGAGCAAGATATTAAGTTATAAATTACATAGCACTTTCTATGAACCAAGCTTTACCTGGAGCAAGTTACTGAATACTCACAAAATTCCAGTGAGGTAGCTATTTCATGTCTCCCCTGGATCTGAAAGTATAACATTCCTATGAAACCTTTCCTAAGGCATAAAATAAAGAAGTAATTACCATTATTTTACATGGAAAATTTTTTGAGCAGCCCCAGATTCCAAAAATAATCTCTCTTAGACTTTCCTGATACCTTAGGACATATCTTGCTAATAAATGCATAAAAATAAATTGAGATAAACATATATGCTCACAGACACAATTCAAAGCTATGATGGCTTGATGCTGAGAAGCTACGTGTGGTTTTCAAGGAAGAAGCTTGGCAGTGCTACTGTCACTGCTAGAGGTGTGCTGCCTCTATAATGATTCACTGCAAAACAAATACTGAACACTATTTTCACTCTTTGGGTTCTTTAATAAAAGCAGAATCCCTCTTTGGATTTTTTCCACTTAACAAAAACTGGGACTAATGTAGGTGCTTTGTAAAAGAAAAGTGGCCTAACATGAACTTTCAAGAAGTGGGGGATACCTGTATTATCATCCTTGATTTACAGAAAAGGATACTGAGGCCCAGAGAGATTTACTATATTGCCAAGGATTACAGTAATTGGAATTAACAGAGGCAGGTTTCAAACACAAGCAGTTTGTTTCCAGACCCCACACACTCTTCACTGCTATGTTTCACAGCAAGCAAATGATAGGGAGAAAACCAGTGACCTAGCCATGGGAAGAAAAAAGCAATCATTTATGGAGACCCTATCAGTAATATAGAAAAGGGTGAAAAGTGCATGCTGGGGGGTCATAAGTGAACTTTCCTTTAACCACACTCCACAGAGAGTCAAAAGTTCTAGAAATCATTATTGAGTCTCTCTCCCACTGGGGTCTTGCTGGCTTTCAGTGAGGAAACAGGTGCTATGGGACCACAGGGAAGACATTTAGGAGATAATGCACTTGAGCTCAATCTACTGAATCATCTTGGCCAGCATTTGTTTTACTTCCAGTTGCCTGGACCTCCTCTCTCTGTATTTTGTTGACTATTTCTGTTGATAACCTCAGCAGGCCTCTGTGAAAGCTCCATTATCAGAATAATGATTAGGACTTTCCTGTAATTTGCCAAAGATTAACACTGAATCTCTCCTCAGAGGGGCTTGTTGCAATGCATGTGCACATGTACAACTATGTATGTGTTCTCTCTCTGTCTCTCTGTCTCTCTCTCTGTCTCTCTCTCTCTCTCACACACACACACACATTTACTTTCCTCTCTGTGGCACTAAGATTATTTAACAATGTGAATTTGGTCATTTGTTTATCTATCAGACTCCAGGGCCCATAATCTTAAGCTGCAGGCAGTTCCTTTCCCTTGGCATTTGCTGCAGTGATGCTGCTATTAGGCTTTCTAGGTCTCAGATTCTGCCTAGGGGCATCTCACCACCTGCACCATCTAGTCCTTTGGAGAGCCCATTCCCAGTGGTGCATCAACCCATCCTTGGACTCCTGTAAGGAGAAAAGATGTCAAGAGCAGCTTGTAATTTCTAGTCTGGGCCCCTCTTTGCCATGTGACCTTGTGTAAGTCAGTCCTCCTTTCTGATATCTTCAGCACCACTGCTGGGAAGTGAGCAAAAGAAATAGATTTGTGTCCAGATTTAGCAACATAGGATATAAAAATGATTATTTTTGTATACTAAGTGACAGCTTAGAGGCAAAAAAAACCCACAAACCAACCAACCAAACAAACAAACACCCAAACAGACTTCATTTCAAGGGAAAGGTAAAGGAAGATTTGAATGAAGTTTAGAATGCTTATAGGCTGGAGAGGTGTTCCCCACTGAATGTCCCTGGGCTCTCTTCTACTGTAGGTTTCAGATGATAAGTCTCCTTGCCGTTAAGGTCACCACACAATTTTTTTTTTCCTGTATAAATCAGGTTTTGACCTGTACATTTGTTCTTGTTGCTTTCTGAGCCTCCCCTATCCTACTGCTCAGCAGCTGTGGCTAGGTGGGGGGAGCTCATCCAATCCCTCTCTGCCCCTGCTTCCCTATCAGTTCAATGGAAGGTGCTTGCTGAGGAGGTTGCTGAGTGCTAAGCAGCTGATATACCTAGTCTATAAGCTGACCCAATTTAGAAGATTTTTTTAAAACTGAGAGGGATGCTTTCTATGCTGCAATATACAGCAGTACACAGAGACCAGGGCAGCAAGCTCCAAGGTTTTTCAAGTCACTCAACCAATATCTATTGGCTGACTATTGTGAGCCAGACATGTAGAATATTCTGATGAGGAATATTCAGATCTTGGATTAACACAATCACATTGTATTAGTGCATATATAATGGAATGAGGGAGATAATGGAGATAACAGACAGCTCTGGGACAGGACAGAATATGTCAGGTGTTGTCAGAGAGGTATTAACAGCTCAAAGGAAGGTGGTCACATGACACAGGGGCTTTGTAGAGGGGTGGCCTTCAGCTAACCATCTAAATAGATGAATGTAAGTAGAGGGCACCATGGAGAGCAGGATTGCCATAGGAAAAAAATGGGAAAGCAGCTGTTTATGAGGAGTGAAGCCACTGGAAGAATTGTGCTTGAAAAGAGTAACCATTGTAGGGGTGCCTGGGTGGCTCAGTGGGTTGGGCCTCTGCCTTCCGCTCAGGTCATGATCTAAGGGTCCTGGGATCAAGCCCCACATCGGGCTCTCTGCTCAGCGGGGAGCCTGCTTCCCCCTCTCCCTCTGCCTGCCTCTCTGCCTACTTGTGATCTCTCTCTCTCTCTCTGTCAAATAAATAAATAAATCTTAAAAAAAGAGAGTAACCAAAATGATAAAACAAAAAACAGATATCACTCAGGAGAGCCAAGTTTAGGTGAGGTCCTAGTTGCGGTAACAGGAAAAGCATCTTGATTGAGTTGGAGATGCCTGAGGGACAGACATGTAGATGGACTAGTCCAGCACACAGTTGATACTTGGGTCTGAATATCAATATACATAGTAATATTGATGGCCTTTGGGAAAATGTATTGGGTGATGGGTGCCATAGGCTGAACTCTGTCCCCCAAAATTCATATGTTGAAGTCCTAAACTCTAGTGCCTATGAATATATACTCACTTGGAAATAGGGTCATGGTAGGGGCACCTTGTTGGCTCAGGCCACTGGGCATCTGCCTTCAGCTCAGGTCATGACCCCACATTCCTGCCCCACATGGTTCTCCCTGCTCAGCAGGGAGCCTCCTTCTCCCTCTCCCTCTGCCCCCTAATTGTGCTTACTCTCTCTCTCAAATAAATAAATTCTTTTTCTTAAAAAAGACAATTTAATCTACAATTACATTGTAGATGTAATTGCTGAGATTAGATCATGATAGATTAGGGTGGGCCCTTAATTCAATATTGTTGTCCTTATAAAAGGGGAAATTTGAACACAGACATACCCATGGAGAGAATGCTAAGTGAAGATGAAGGCTGAGATAAGGATAATGCAGCAACAGCCAAGACATGTCAAAAGTTTCCAGCAAACCACAAAAAGCTAGGGAAAAGGCAAGGAACATATTCTTCCTTACAGCCCTCAAAAAGAACCAATATTATTGCTCCTTGATTTTAGACTTCTAGGCTCCAACAGTGTGAGACATGTTTCCATTTTTTAAGCCACTCAATTGTGATGCTTTTTTATGGCAGGCTTAGCAAACTATCCAACTAGGAGTTAAAGTTCTAGGAGTGGCTGACAATGACCAAAGATAGCATTTGAACTGAGTCAGCATAGGATATAAGGCCTAAGAACCTGTACAGGTAATGGTTGGACAAGGTGAGAGAAGCCAGAAGAGGAACATGTAATAGAGCACTCCAAGATGTAGGAAGAAAGCAGGAAAGTGGATTTCGACAATGTAATGTTTCATTCTGATTAAATTTCTTAAAAATTTATTAGTTACCCAGGATATAAAATAGTGAGCTAGGAAATGCTGGAGAAGTAGTGGGTTGGGGATAAAAAGTTCAGATGCCTAAAGGTCAAGGGAAATAAGATCTCTTTGCCAGGGTCTGACTTTAGAAAAATGCTAATATCAGTAAGGTTTGTCTTTCAGGACCTTGTATCTCTCTCTGGAATCTTTGCCACATGGGCTGCTGAAAAGTCCTCACATGTCCCTGCCCTATTTTAAAGAAAAACCCAAAAGGTAGACATTAAATGTGAGATTCTGGAATTCAGCAATAACATGGAAATCCAGTATGTTCCCAGTGCTTTATCACACTGAATTTTCATGACCATCCCAACTTCCCTTTTCACAGATTGAGAAGTCAAATTCCAAAGTTTATAGAGCTTGTAAGTGGCAGAAGTGAAAGGAGAACTCAAGCTTTCTGATTCTAAACCCCTGCCCTTTTGCTCACTTCAAGGAAAGCACATGGGTTTCTTGTCTGATACAGCTCTCGATCAATTGGATGGTGGATGCCTAGAGTGTTTGTTGAGTATTGGAAGGTTGCATTAGGGCTTTTTGGGAAAGAGGGCTATAATTAATTTATTTCACTTGAGAGAGAGAGAGAGAGAGAGAGAGAGAATCTTAAGCAGGCTCCATGGTTAGCATGGAGCTCTATGCAGGGCTCGATTCCAAGACCCTGAGATCATGATCTGAGCAGAAACCAAGAGTCATCTGCTTAACAGACTGAGCCACCCAGACACCCATATCATTGATTATTGAAGTCTGCTTTGGGCATGGATTGAGCAGGGGTAGCATATTTACTATGCCTACACTACACCATATAATGGCCCTTGGGAGTTGGGGAAAGGGAGTCTTTTTTTCCTGTGTTATGAATAGATGTGCTTTGTCATTCCTGATATAGTCACTTTGCTTCTGTGAAAATTAGATATAGGAAATTAGTGCATAATATCCCATCCACCTAGAACATTTGAAGGGCACACACACTCACCAACACACATTCATGGCACACAACCTGAAATTGTTTTTCAAGTAGAGAGCCATTTCCTCCCCTCTCTCCTAACCATGTGTAGGGCTGAGGATATGACTCAAAGAATCACCACCCAGAAAAGAGCCAATGGTTGAGAAAGTCACATATGAAGGATGAAAGGATGAGTGTGTGTGTGTGTGTGTGTGTGTGTGTGTGTGTGCGCGTGTTTGCATGAGGGAGAGAGAAAGAGAGAGAGAGAGAGAGATTTTCAAGTATTCAGATTACCAAGGCCTTGCAACTAAACAAAACTAAACTAAAACCAAAAATAGTTGAATTGATAATCACTGCCATGCATTCAATCATAGCTGACCATGTGCAGGGCTGGAGCAGGCAGCTCCCTATAAGAGGTGATATATGAGATAAATTCCCCTATATGTCCCATATATTTCAGACTATTATGGTGCTGCAATTCCAATGATGAGAATTCCTCCAAAAAAGAGTTACTGTCTGTAAATGACCCCAGGGAATGAAAGTATATGCCTGGGTGTAGAAAAGCCTGATGTCTGGGATATCATCCTTAGAAAAATTGTGAAGAAAGTTTGTCTCTTGCATTCTCCCTATTCTACTTATACACTTAAGGGGTGATCCCTCTAAGAGAATATTTACGTTTTCTTAGTGCCATAACAACCTAAAAATGCCTTTAAGTCTCCTCAAAGGAAGGTTCAATGTTTGATTCTAAGACCAAAAAACTGCAGGGGGTTAGAGGACTCTTCAAGCCCAGTAGTTCAGCAAAAGAGGAACAGGACTGGCTAAGAGGAAAGGGAAGTTCTAGTCCTGGATGAGCAATAAATTCACCTTGTGACTTCAGAGAGGTCACTCAATTCCAGAGTGCCTATAATCTGGCTGAGAATCCCTACCCTGAGCATCTCACTGAGGGTCCTTGGTGAACTTGAAAAAAAGGGACACCAGATGGCGGTTAAGTGTTATCTTCATCAAGCTTTACTGGGTTGACAAGTTTTAATTCACACTGAGAGAAGAATCAAGCGTTCCAAGACTGCTATATCAACCCCCTTCCCAGGCCTGATTTTGCCCCTCTCTCCTTCCCTTCCCCTCTCCTCCTTTTCCCATTCCATCTTCTCCTCTTCCCTCCTTTCTTCTCCCCTCCAATTCTTTCTTCTCTTCTCTCTGATATGCAAAGAAAGAAAGAAAGGAAGGAAGGAAGAAGGAAGGAGGAAGGAAGAAACTTAGTGTGAGGTAAATGCTAAAATGACAGCACCAAAATAAACTGCTAAAGAAAACAAAGTTGTTTGGCAATGTCTCTCACATTGGAGATTTCTGTTTGCAGGCATACAGGTCTTGCTTCTGAAGAGTGTTTACTGAAAGATAAACTGGGCTGTGGAGGGACTTATGACCTATAAGTCATTACAAGATACAATAACTTGCCTGTGTCCACACAAGACTGAAGACATAAATAGAGAATGAAAAAGGGAAAGAGGAAAATGGTGAAGGGATGTTGAAACTGTGGAGAAAGTGGAAGTCAGGGCATAAGAAGCATAAGAAGAGGTATGCTCTTAGTGAACAGTAAATAGCATATATGGTACCATCCCAGGTTAAGAGGGCAAATGCATATGAGAGAGAGAGAAGAAAGAAGTCAGGGAAAAGACTATTAAGAGAGGAGGGAATGTCTCTCTTCAAAATATTTGTCCCAGTATTCCTCACCAATGCCAACTTAATCCACCTCCTCTCTACATTCTTTCCTCATGAGTGATTGATACATTTCATTCTTCACCTTTCACCACTCAGTACCCACGCTCAGAGTACTTAGGAGATAAAACACATTCTCCGACCTTGAGGATATGTTTATATCCTTGAAAAAATATTCCTAACCTTTAAGACACAGTTCTTGATTTTTGAGGAGCAACCAATATGATAGGAGAGGCTGAGAAATCTGTCTTCTGAAGGACAAAGCATTGAACTTGGAGTTACAAACTCTTTCTGTACTTCCCATCCTGCTATTCGGGGTCTGTGTAACCTTGAACTCGTCATTTTAGCCTTTTTGAGCCTCAGTTTATTCATTTATAAAATGGTATTAATGTTACTCCACAGTGTAACCCACCAATGTTGTTGTGAGGGTTATATAAGAACAATATCGTTACTAAAAATTTTAAACCAGGGATTCTCAGCCCAGGCTATATATCAAAATCACCTTGGGGAGATTGCAAAAATACAAACCCTCAGGCCCCACCTGAGAACAATGACATCACAATTTCTAGGTGTACGGCCCAGGCATTAATAGTTTTTGAAGATCCTTAGGTAATTCCAGTTTGCAGCTAGGACTGAGCCACTGGTTTAAATAACCAAGCATATAGGAATAATATCATTCCCACTGATTGAACACTGGGCAAAGTGGCAGGTGTGTGACAATTCTTCTTAAGAGAGTACCATTGAGATGTCACATGTAAACAATGATAATATATGGCAATATGCGGAGATGTCATAAAAGCTGTACAAACACACAAATTCTCTGGAAATGTAGTAGAGGAAGAGGTTGCAAAAGCTCAGGAAAGGCTTCAGGGAGGAAGCAGCACTTAAGCTGGGCTTAGAAACATGGTAGGATTTCAAAAACACAAGTGGAGGATAATAGGCAATGGTTAGTTCCAGCAGAAGAAATGTCATAAAGCAAAGCCAAAACTATGTGCCAGACACTGTTATAAGTGCCTGACATATACCAATTCATTTAATCGTCACAATATATAATTTTACAAATGAGGAAACTGAACCCCAGGGAAGTTAAGGTCACACAGCTAAGAAGTAGTTGAACCAGGATAGTTGCTCAAACAGAAAGTCTGCCTTCTAGAACCCAGACTCTGACCACAATATTCTACAGCTTTTCTAACATGTGCAGTGTTGTACCTTTTGAAGATTAATCTGGCCACAGACTGGATGATGATCATGTAATCAATGAGAAATGAGGCAGAGAGATTGGTGCAGTCATCAGTCTGGGAGATAATGAAGGTCTGAACTAAGAACTAGGTCCTTGAATTATTTGCTACAGCTAAGAGATTCTCTTCCTCTACACAAAGGAAAAAAAAGAAAGAAAATAGGTTTATACTTTGTCAGGAAGGGTTTGAGTTAACTCAGAGAAAAGACTGCCCAGTAATGAAGATTGGTGAAGAAGGAAGCAGAACTGGAGGGTAAAGAAATTGTGGGATTTCTTAGGAAGGCTGGAGGAGGAACATGACCTCCTGGGGTCTGTCCTAGTCTTAAGGCTTCCCAGATCACCCATGCTCAATTTGTATCCCACTTTGGTCCTTGAAACATAATGGAAATCTAAAATGAACAGAAATCAGTAGATGAACCAGTCTGCATTAAGAATCTGAACTTGCCAATGAATCACCAGGTAATCTCTAGGCAGAGAGTCTTTTTTACAAAGCTGGAAAACCCCTCTTTCCCTTCCACAAAGAGCAGCAGTGCCAGAGGCTGACTTCTCCCTTCAAGGTGATTTCCCAGAATTATCTGCCCCATACTTTCTCCTGCTTCTTCCCCTCTCCTTCTCAACTCCATTGGCAGCAAGCCCAGGATGCTGCTCCCAGAAGGTAGGGTATCCCTTCACCCTTCCAGTCCCACCAGTTTATATATACACCCCACCCTGTTGTTTTGAGCCAGATGGTCCTTTCTTTTCACTTTCTTGAAGAGGGAAAAGACCTTGCCCACCCTGTTTAGAATTTTCAAAGACAAGTGAGAAACCCCACTATTTCTGTTGTAGAAATACTGTACTGGAACTATAGCCAGAGAAACCTGGGGACCTAAGAAGTCTTGCTTGAAACAAAAAAAGTAAGTAGCTGTTCCCAGTGGTTTTCCTGACCTGTTCATTAAATGCCCCTGTCAACAACCTGGTGGAATGTGTTACAGGGCAAGGATTATGGGACAGGGAGTTAGAAGACCTGGGTTTGATAGATATACAGTTCTGTTCGGCCTCACCCTACTCTAAATCTGTTTTTTTCATGTATAAATCTTTCTTTAAAACATCAAAAAATAGTCATCCACCATTATGTGCCTCTGGATGGAATGATGCAGCACTGTTTAATGAAGCAGTCTTGCTAAAATATTGAATCTCTGTCTTATAAAGCCTCTATATTTATCTAAATTATAAGAAATGGAACAGAGGGGGCAATTGAAGTCTACCACAGAGATGTGTATAAAATGTAGACCAAACTATGGGAAGCACTACAGTACAAATCAACCAGTTCAGTGTCTTCAATAAACACACACACACACACACACACACAGAGAGAGAGAGAGAGAGAGAGAGAGAGAGAGAGAGAGAGAGAGATTGAACCAGCCTGAACTTAAAAGAGACTTAAGAAACATGCCATTCAATTTTAATGTATGGAAATTATTAAGATCTTTATGGGAATATAACTGTAACATAAGATTTGTGAGGCAATCAAGGAAATCTGAACACTGATTATTGGATGTTATAAGGAATCATTCTTAGTATATTTTTAGGTTTGATAATGGTATTGTAGTTATAATGTTTGTAATCCTTGTTATTTGGAAATAAATGCCGGTTTTGGACAAAATGATAGGATGTCAAGAATTTGCTTCAAAATAAACTAGAGAAGTGTGGTGAGGAAATGAGTGGAGGAATTGATAAATTACTAATTTTTAAAGCTGGATAGTAAGTATTTGGGGGTTCATTATACTGTTTTCTCTATTTTGTATATGTTTCAAATTTCCCATAATAAACAAAAAAAAGTGTTTAAAAAAGAAGAGGTATAGATTAGTCCAGTGATTTTGATGTGCTCCAGAATTCTGAAGTCATAACTGGGAGGGGTATTATGAGGTTCATATATGTTGTGGGCATTTAAAGTCCATCTTTACATCGACCCCATTAATGTCATTTTGATATGTTTCTATATAGTTTTAATATCCTATCTTCAGCAACCCAGGCCTACTTGGGTTTCTCTTGAGGGTAGATCAAGCCTCTTCCACTTTGGACTGAGGGAGATCTACTTTTGAACCTTTAAACACATATAGAAGCAGAGAAAACGATATAAATGGATTTTCCAGACCCCATTCCTAGATTGTTCTGTGGCTTCGAGGACCCTTAAGTCTTTTGATTCACTGGTCTCTAGGACATCTGGTCTGGTTCTAGATGCAGGCTACAAGTGTGAGAAATATAATTTATAGTTTGTTTTAGAGAACCTTCCTTCCTTGCCAGAACTCCCTAGCCAACTAAATAAGGCATACCACACCTTTAACCCAAATGACTCATTCCTGAGGGGCCTACCTGTCCCAACCCCCAAACCCTCATAGTTTTCCAGGTCCATTCATCATAGTGGCACTGGAAATACCTTTCATATACAATAAAATTAAAAGTAATAATTTGCAGGAATAGGAGAGTTACAAAGATTTTGGGGAAGGTCAGGTGTCACAATTTTACATGAGGCCTTCCTTGACTGGAGAATAAAGGACTGGGAGAGTTGGAGTGTGCTCTGATATGAACCCACCAAATGAATATATGATAAGCAGGCATATTGTTAATTATGGGACTATTGGGCTATAGGGTACAGATATGGATACTAACCTGGGAGAATTGGGTTCCTCTAGGAGGTTGGATGAGACAGAAAGTGGTCCTCAGTTGGAAAGACACACCCTGTTAGACTGACTCTCTTATTTTCCACTCCATATTTCTCTCCCAACCTATGACAGTTCTAAATCAGAAATGGAAACAGTTTTGAGAGACAATCCAAGAATCCCTAAAGGGCATCTGCTTTCCAGTTCCTGAGAATCAGGCGGTCAGAAGGGAGATAAGATGCTGGGTGAGATCTGTCAACTACTCATTGTCTCTTAACTACACTCCAGTCTTCTGAGTGACTAATCCTTGTCTACCCAGTGAGATATGTGCCCTTCATCCATGCTCCCACCCTTTCCCTATACTTACAGCCACCAGCCCCCTATAAAATCTGGCAAGCATAGAGTCATTATTTTTTTCAGTGTCATCTTTAGACTAACGTGAAATAAGAGTTTCACCTTTGACAAAATACAGCATCCTTTCTTGATAAAAGCTCTCCACAATGTAGGAATAGAGGGAACATCCCTCCATATCATAAGAGCCATCTATGAAAAACCCACTGCAAATATCATCCTCAGTGGGGAAAAACTGAGAGCTTTCCCCCTAAGGTTAGGAACACAACAGGGATGTCCACAATCAGCACTGTTATTCAACATAATACTGGAAATCCTAGCTTCAGCAATCAGACAACAAAAAGAAATAAAATGCATCCAAATAGGCAAAGAAGTCAAACTCTCACTCTTCATAGATGACATGTAGAAAACCCAAAAGACTCCACCTCAAAATCGCTAGAATTGATACAAGAATTCAGCAATGTGGAAGAATATAAAACCAATGCACAGAAGTCAGTTGCATTTTTTTTCTGTTTTTTTTTTTTACTATTTTTCCTTTTTTTCTTAATTTAAATTCAATTAACCAACACATAGTAATACATCATTAGTTTCAGATGTAATGTTCAACAATTCATCGGTTGTGTATAACACCCAGTGCTGAGCACATCGTAAGCATCCTTAATCCCATACCCAGTTACCACATTCTCCTACCAACATTCCCTTCAGTAACCCTCACTTTGTTTCCCATACTTAAGAGTCTCTCACGGTTTCTCTCCCTCTCTGATGACTTCCCATTCAGTTTTCCCTCCCTTCACTTATGGTCTTCCACACAGTTTCTTATAGTCCACATATGAGTGAAATGATATGAATATTGTGCTTCTCTGATTGACTTATTTCACTTAGCATAATACCCTCCAGTTCCATCCAAGCTGGTATTCGTCCTTGCTGATGGCTGAGTAATATTCCACTGTATATATAAACTACATCTTCTTTATCCATTAATCTGTCTAAGGACATCTCAGCTCCTTTCATACTTTGGCTATTGTGGCAATTGCTGCTATAAATATTGGGGTGCAGGTGTCCTTTCATTTTGCTACATCTTTATCTTTGGGGCAAATACTTAGTAGAGCAATTGCTGGGGCATAGGGTAGCTCTATTTTTTTTTTTTCATTGCAATATTTGCTTTACTGCAGTGGTTTGGATCTGAACCTGAAATATCTCTTAACCTCTTTCAGTATTTCAGAAAAACATCTCAGACATGGTAACTTCAAATGTTAATTTACTGTGATTTTTCTCTCTCCTCCTTTTGTACCTCCAAGTGTATGTATATTAAATCTTTTTATGTATTCCATGTCTCTTAAGCTATTTTTTGTATTTTCCATCAGATATTAATTCTATTTATCTCTGCTTATCTCCTATTTTTAAAATTATGCTCAGTTTGCCACTGTATAATAATACATAATTAGTTTTTGATGTAGTGTTCAATGATTCATTAGTTAAGTGTAAACTCAGTACTCATCACAAAATATGCCCTCCTCAATACTCAACATCCTGTTACCTTCTCGCCCCACCCTCCTCCCCTCTGAGACCCTTAGATTGTCCCTTATGGGTCCATAGTCTCTCATGGTTCATCTCCTTCTCTGATTTCTCCCCCTTCAGATTTCCTTCCTTTCCCCTATGGTCTTCATGCAATTGCTTATGTTCCACATACGAGTGAAACCATATGATAATTGTCTTTCTCAGCTTGACTTATTTCACTTAGTATAATTCCCTCCAGGTCCATCCATGTTGATGCAAATGGTGGGTGTTCACCATTTATGATGTATATATTCCATTGTATATATTTACCACATTTTAAAAAATCCATTCATTTGTTGAAGGGCATCTCAGCTCCTTCCACAGTTTGGCTATTGTGGGCATTGATGCTATGAGCATGGGGTGCATGTGGTCCTTCTTTTCACTACATCTGTATCATTGGTGTAAATAGCTAGTGGGGCAATTGCTGGGTGGTACGGTAGCTCTTTTTTTTTTACACATCCAGAACTTTTTAAAAAATTTTTTTTATTTAAACATATAATGTAACCCCACTACCCTCTCCCAACACCCCTCCCACCCACCCCCCTCAGTTTGTTTTATGACATTAATAGTCTCTTTTGGTTTGTCTCTCTCCTGATCCCATCTTGTTTCACTTATTCTTTTCCTACTCCCTTAACCCCCATCCCCATTGCATCTCCACTTCCTCATATCAGGGAGATCATATGATAGTTGTCTTTCTCCGATTGACTTATTTCCCTAAGCATAATACCCTCTAGTTCCATCCATGCTGTCGCAAATGACAAGATTTCATTTCTTTTGATGGCTGCATAGTATTCCATTGTATATATATACCACTTCTTCTTTATCCATTCGTCTGTTGACGGACATCGAGGTGTCTTCCATAACTTGGCTATTGTGGACATTGCTTCTATAAACATTCGGGTGCACATGCCCCTTTGGATCACTATGTTTGTATCTTTAGGGTAAATACCCAGTAGTGCAATTGCTAGATCAAAAGGTAGCTCTATTTTCAATTTTTTGAGGAACCTCCATGTTGTTTTCCAGAGTGGTTGCATCAGCTTGCATTCCCACCAACAGTGTAGGAGGGTTCCCCTTTCTCCACATCCTCGCCAGCATCTGTCATTTCCTGACTTGTTCATTTTAGCCATTCTGACTGGTGTGAGGTGGTATCTCATTGTGGTTTTGATTTGTAGTTCCCTGATGCCCAGTGATGTGGAGCACTTTTTCATGTGTCTTTTGGCCATCTGGATGTCTTCTTTGCAGAAATGTCTGTTCATGTCCTCTGCCCATTTCTTGATTGGATTATTTGTTCTTTGGGTGTTGAGTTTGCTAAGCTCTTTGTAGATTTTGGATACTAGCCCTTTATCTGATATGTCGTTTGCAAATATCTTTTCCCACTCTGTCAGTTGTCTTTTGGTTTTGTTGACTGTTTCCTTTGCTGTGCAAAAGCTTTTGATCTTGATGAAGTCCCAATAGTTCATTTTTTCCCTTGCTTCCCTTGCCTTTGGCATTGTTCCTAGGAAGAAGTTGCTGCAGTTGAGGTCTAAGAGGTTGCTGCCTGTGTTCTCCTCAAGGATTTTGATAGATTCCTTTCTCATGTTGAGGTCCTTCATCCATTTTGAGTCTATTTTTGTGTGTGGTATAAGGAAATGGTCCAATTTCATTTTTCTGCATGTGGCTGTCCAATTTTCCCAACACCATTTGTTGAAGAGGCTGTCATTTTTTCATTGGATATTCTTTCCTGCTTTGTCAAAGATTAGTTGACCATAGAGTTGAGGGTCTATTTCTGGGCTCTCTATTCTGTTCCACTGATCTGTGTGTCTGTTTTTGTGCCAGTACCATACTGTCTTGATGATGACAGCTTTGTAATAGAGCTTGAAGTCTGGAATTGTGATACCACCAACTTTGGCTTTCTTTTTCAATATTCCTTTGGCTATTCCAGGTCTTTTCTGGTTCCATATAAATTTTAGGATTATTTGTTCCATTTCTTTGAAAAAAATGGATGGGATTTTGATAGGCATTGCATTAAATGTGTAGATAGCTTTAGGTAGTATAGACATTTTCACAATGTTTATTCTTCCAATCCATGAGCATGGAACATTTTTCCATTCCCTTGTGTCTTCCTTAATTTCTTTCATGAGTACTTTATTGTTTTCTGAGTATAGATTCTTTGCCTCTTTGGTTAGGTTTATTCCTAGGTATCTTATGGTTTTGGGTGTAATTGTAAATGGGATTGACTCCTTAATTTCTCTTTCTTCTGTCTTGTTGTTGGTGTAAAGAAATGCAACTGATTTCTGCACATTGATTTTATATCCTGACACTTTACTGAATTCCTGTATAAGCTCTAGCAGTTTTGGAGTGGAGCCCTTTGGGTTTTCCACATATAGTATCATATCATATGCAAAGAGTGATAGTTTGACTTCTTCTTTGCCAATTTTGATGCCTTTAATTTGTTTTTGGTGTCTGATAGCTGAGGATAGGACTTCTAGTACTATGTTGAATAGCAGTGGTGATAATGGACATCCCTGCCATGTTCCTGACCTTAGCGGAAAAGCTCTCAGTGTTTTGCCATTGAAAATGATATTTGTGGTGGGTTTTGCATAGATGGCTTTGATAATATTGAGGTATGTGCCCTCTATCCCTACACTTTGAAGAGTTGTGATTAGGAAGGAATGCTGTACTTTGTCGAATGCTTTTTCAGCATCTATTGAGATTATCATATGGTTCTTGTTCTTTCTTTTATTAATGTATTGTATCACATTGATTGATTTGCAGATGTTGAACCAAACTTGCTGTACTGGAATAAATCCCACTTGGTCGTGGTGAATAATCCATTTAATGTATTGTTGGATCCTATTGGCTAGTATTTTGGTGAGAATTTTCGCATCTGTGTTCATCAAGGATATTGGTCTGTAATTCTCTTTTTTGATAGGATCCTTGTCTGGTTTGGGGATCAAGGTGATGCTGGCCTCATAAAATGAGCTTGGAAGTTTTTCTTCCATTTCTATTTTTTGGGACAGTTTCAGGAGAATAGGAATTAATTCTTCTTTAAATGTTTGGTAGAATTCCCCTGGGAAGCCCTCTGGCCCTGGGCTTTTGTTTGTTTGGAGATTTTTGATGACTGTTTCAATCTACTTACTGGTTATGGGCCTATTCAGGTTTTCTATTTCTTCCTGGTTCAGTTTTGGCAGTTTATATGTCTCTAGGAAAGCATCCATTTCTTCCAGATTGTCGAATTTGTTGGCATAGAGTTGTTCATAATATGTTCTTATGATTGCTTGTATTTCTTTGGTGTTGGTGGTGATCTCTCCTCTTTCATTCATGATTTTATTTATTTGGGTCCTTTCTCTTTTCTTTTGGATAAGTCTGGCCAGGGGTTTATCAATCTTATTAATTCTTTCAAAGAACCAGCTCCTAGTTTCATTGATTTGTTCTATTGTTTTTTTGGTTTCTATTTCATTGATTTCTGCTTTGATCTTTATTATTTCTCTTCTCCTGCTGGGTTTAGGCTTTCTTTGTTGTTCTTTCTCGAGCTACTTTAGGTGTAAGGTTAGGTTGTGTATTTGAGACCTTTCTTTTTTCTTGAGAAAGGCTAGTATTGCTATATATTTTCCTCTCGGGACTGCCTTTGCTGTGTCCCACAGATTTTCGACCGTTGTGTTTTCATTATCGTTTGTTTCCATGATTGTTTTCAATTCTTCTTTAATTTCCTGGTTGACCCATAAATTCTTTAGAAGGATGCTGTTCAGTATCTATGTATTTGGCCTCTTTCCAAATTTCCTCTTGTGATTGAGTTTTAGCTTTAGAGCATTGTGGTCTGAAAATATGCAGGGAATGATCCCAATGTTTTGATACTGGTTGAGACCTGATTTATGACCCAGGTGATCTATTCTGGAGAATGTTCCATGTGCACTAGAGAAGAATGTGTATTCTCTTGCTTTGGGATGGATGTTCTGAATATATCTGTGATGTCCATCTGATCCAGTGTGTCATTTAAGACCTTTATTTCCTTGTTGATCTTTCGCTTGGATGATCTGTCCATTTCAGTGAGGGGAGTGTTAACATCCCTTACTATTATTGTATTCTTGTCAATGTGTTTCTTTGATGTTGTTTTTAATTGGTTTATATAGTTGGCTGATCCCATGTTAGGGGCATAGATATTTAAAATTTTTAGATCTTCTTGTTGGACAGATCCTTTGAGTATAATATAGTGTCCTTCCTCATCTCTTATTATAGTCTTTGGCTTCAAGTCGAATTGATCTGATATAAGGATTGCCACCCCAGCTTTCTTCTGATGCCCATTAACATGGTTAATTGTTTTACATCCCCCCACTTTCAATCTGGAGGTGTCTTCGGGTCTACAATGAGTTTTTTGTAGGCATCATATTGATTTTTTTTTTAATCCATTCCTAAACCCTGTGTCTTTTTATTGGGCATTTAGCCCATTTACATTCAGGGTAACTATTGAGAAATATCAATTTAGTGCCTTTGTATTGCCTGTAAGGTGACTGCTACTGTATATTGTCTCCGTTCCTTTCTGATCTACTATCTTTAGGGTCTCTCTTTGCTTAGAGGCCCCCTTTCAATATTTCCTGTAGAGCTGGTTTGGTGTTTGCAAATTCTTTCAGTTTTTGTTTCTCCTGGAAGCTTTTTATCTCTCCTATTTTCAATGATAACCTAGCTGGATATAGTATTCTTGGCTGCATGTTTTTCTCATTTAGTGCTCTGAATATATCATGCCAGTTCTTTCTGGCCTGCCAAGTCTCTGTGGATAAGTCTGCCGCCAATCTAATATTTTTACCATTGTATGTTACAGACTTCTTGTCCCGTGCTGCTTTCAGGATTTTCTCTTTGTCGCTAAGTCTTGTGCATTTTACTATTAGATGATGGGGTGTGGACCTATTCCTATTGATTTTGAGGTGGATTCTCTGCACCTCCTGGATTTTGATGCTTGTTCCCCTTGCTATATTAGGGAAATTCTCTATAATAATCCTCTCCAATATATCTTCTACTCCCCTCTCTCTTTCTTCTTCTTCTCGAATCCCAATTATTCTAATGTTGTTTCGTCTTATGGTATCACTTATCTCTCGAATTCTCCCCTCGTGGCCCAGTAGCTGTTTGTCTCTCTTTTGCTCAGCTTCTTTATTCTCTGTCATTTGGTCTTCTATAACACTAATTCTTTCTCCTGCCTCATTTATCCTAGCAGTAAGAGCCACCATTTTTTTATTGCACCTCATTAATAGCTTTTTTAAAATTTCAACTTGTTTAGATTTTAGTTCTTTTATTTCTCCAGAAAGGGCTTTTTATTTATCCGGACAGAGTTTCTCTAATATCTTCCATGCCTTTTTCGAGCCCAGGGTAGCTCTATTTTTAACATCTTGAGAAATCTCCATACTATTTTCCATAGGGGCTACATCTTGCATTCCCACCAACAGTGTAAGAGGCTTCCCCTTTCTCCACATACTCGCCCACATTTGTCGTTTCCTACCTTGTTAAATTTTGTCATTCTAACTGGTTTAAGGTGGTATCTCATTGTGGCTTTGATTTGTATTTCCCTGATGGCTAGAGATGTTGAACACTTTTTCATGTGTCTGTTAACTATTTTTATGTCTTCTTTGGAGAAGAGTCCATTCATGTCTTTTGTCCATTTTTAGACTGGGCTATTAGTTTTTTGATTTTGAGTTTGAGAAGTTCTTTATAGGTCTTGTATATCAGCCTTTTATCTGTAATGTCATTTGCAAATATGGACTTCATAGATATATACAGAATATTCTACCTTAAAACAACAGAATACTCATTCTTATCAAATGAACACAGAACTTTTTCGAAAATATACCACCTACTGGGTAAAAATCAGGTCTTAGAAAATACCAAAAGATGGAGATTTTTCCCCTGCATGTCAGACCGCAATAGCTTGAAACTGGAACTCAATTGCAAGAAAGCATTTCAAAGGAATTCAAACACTTGAAAGTTAAAAAGCATCCAGCTAAAAAATGAATGGCACAACCAGGAAATTAAAGAAGAACTTAAACGATTCATGGAAACCAATAAGAATGAAAACACATCAGTCCAAAACCTATGAGATACGGTAAAGGCGGTCCTAAGGGAAAAATGCATAGCCATACAAGCCTCACTCAAAAAAATAGAAAAATCCCGGATTCACCAACTAACTTTACACTTTAAGGAACATGAGGAAAAACAACAAATGAAACTTAAGCCATGCGTGAGAAGAGAAATAATTAAGATTAGAGCAGAGATCAATGCATTAGAAATCAGAAATACAGTAGAGCAGATCAGCAAAACTTGAAGTTTGTTATTTGAAAGAATTAATAAGATTGATAAACCACTGGCCAGATTTTTCCAAAAGAAAAGAGAAAGGACCCAAATTAACAAAATTATGAATTAAAGGTGAGAAATCATGACTAATACCAAGGAAATAGAAACAAACACCAGAAATTATTATAAACAATTATCTGCCAATAAATTAAGCAACCTGGAAGGAATGGATGCCTTCCTGGAAATGTACAAACTACCAAGACTAAAACAAGAAGAAACTGACAACCTGAATAGACCACAAACCAGTAAAGAGATTTAAGCAGTTATCACAGACCTCCTGAAAAACAAGAGTCCAGGATCTGATGGATTTCCTGGGGTATTATACCAAACACTTATAAAAGAAATAATAGCTATTCTATTGTAATTCTTCCACAAAATAGAAACAGAAGTAAAACTTCCAAATTCCTTCTATGAGGCCAGTATTACCCTGATTCCAAAACCAGGAAAAGACCTCATCAAAAAGGAAAATTTCAGACCAATATCCCTGAGGAACATAGATGCTAAAATACTCAACAAGATCCTAAGTAATAGGATCCAAACGCACATTAAAAGAATTATTCATGACAAATTGAGTTTTATGCTTGGGATGCAAGGGTGGTTCAACATTTTCAACTCAATCAAAGTGATAGAGCACATCAATAAAAGAAAATACAAGAACCGTATGATCCTCTTAATTGATGTAGAAAAAGCATTTGACAAAATGCAACATCCATTTCTAATTAAAACTCTTCAGCATTCCTCAATATCATTAAAAAAATCTATGAAAAGCCCACAGTGAATATTATTGTCATCAGGAACACGAAAAGGATCCCCACTCTCACCACTATTGTTTAACATAGTGCTAGAAGTCCTAGCCTCAGCATTCAGACAACAACAAGAAATAAAAGGCATTCAAGTTGGCAAAGAAAAAGTCAAACTCTCCTTCTTCACAGGTCACGTAATATTTTATGTGGAAAACCCAAAAGACTCTATCCCCAAATCACTAGAACTCATACAGCAATTCAACAATGTGGCAGGATACAAAATCAGTTCACAGGAATCAGTTGCTCTTTTAAACACTAACAAAGAAGATGTAGAAGGAGACATTAAGGAATCCATTCCATTCATAATAACAACAAAAACGGTAAGATACTTAGGAATAAACCTAACTAAAGAGGTAAATGATCATACCCTAGAAACTACAGAACACTTATGAAAGGAACTGACGAAGACACAAAAGGATGATAAAACATTCCGTGTTCATGGATTGGAAGATTAAATATTGTTAAAATGTCTATCCTGCCCAGTACAATTTACACGTTCAATGTCATCCTTATTAAAGTAGCATTGGCATTTTTCAAAGAGCTGGAACAAAAATCCTAAAATTTATATGGAACCAGAAAAGACCCTGAATTGCCAAGGGAATAATGAAAAAGAAAACAAAGCTGGGGGCATCCTATTGCTTGACTTCAAGCTATATTACAAAGCTGTGATTGTCAAGACAGCATGGTAGTGGCACAAAAACAGACACATAGAACAATGGACAGAACAGAGAGCCCATAATTGTACCCTCAATTCTATGGTCATCTAATCTTTGACAAATCAGGAAAAAATAGCCAATGAAAAAAAGACAGTCTCTCCAACAAGTGTTGCTGGGAAAACTGGAGAGCTATACCTAGAAGAGTGAAATTGGACCATTCACTTACACCATACACAAGATAAATTCAAAATGGATGAAATACCTCAATGTGGTACAGGAATCCATCAAAATCCTAGAGGGGAACAAAGGTAGTAACCTCTTCGACATCAGTCACAGTAACTTCTTTCAAGACATGTCCCCAAAGACAAGGGAAACAAAAGCAAATATGAACTTTTGGGACTTTGTCACGTTAAAAAACTTCTTCACAGGAGACAAGATGGCAGAGAAGTAGGAGGAGGCACCGTTTCAACCTGTCCCCTAAAGTGAGCTGATTACATACCAAAGTACTCTGATCATCCATGAAGTCAGCCTGAGATTAGAATTATACACTTCTGGATCTCTATGGGGGCAGAAGACGCCAGTGGACAGGTAAAGCAGAGTGGAAATATCAGACCTATATCAGAAGAAACAAAAGAGGGAGGGAGCCACCAGAAGTTACCCATTAGAAAGTAATACCCCAATAAGAGAATGCCCTGTGATTGGGGACCATCATTAACTTGGAGTCTGGTTGAAAGCACTCAAAAAGAGCAAAAGATCTTAAGGGTATATTGGAGGAATTGGGTAGTTAGGGATAGGGACTTAAGCCCATGGACCCCGGACAGCCACCACCGGCAGGGAACCCGAGAGAGCAGCGAAGAAGCCAGGTCTTGGTCTCTGAGCTGCCGGCGCGACTGAGCGCATCTGGGTGGCAGAGCTGGTGAGGGTGAGGTAGCCTGCTGTGGACACCAGGTGGCAGAACCACAGCCTTTTGCACACTGCATGCTTGCTGCACTACTGGGGTTTGAATTGCTCCCCACACCCTCTCCTGAGAGAGGTCCATGCAGGCCCCAGACGGCACTCTATAGGACCCAGAGAGTCTGAACACTCTCAGCCCAGGCCAGCATGAAAATCTCAGGGCTCTATCTCTGCTTGGGACCTCTCTGCTGGTCTGGAGGTGCCCAGACAAGCCATGGGTAGTATTTCTCATGGTTTTGGGTACAAGCAAGAGTTCTTGTGACCCCTGAGACCATGACTGGGGACATGCTCTGCCAGTGGCAGAGAGGGAATTTATGTGCTCTGAAGCACCCAGAGGGGAACAGACTGAGGTTTCTCTCTGAGACAGATGTCCAGGCGCTGTTTGCTTTCTTCTAAACCTCCAAAGAACCTCCAAAAGCCACCAAGGGGAGAAAAAAACAACCAACCAACCAAACAACCAACCAACCAACAAAACCTCCAGAGAACAAAAGCCTGAAAACCTGGTTTCCTCAAAGCCCACCCATTGATGGGGGTAGGAGGACTCAACTCTAACAGGACTCCCTGAAAAACCACGTGACAGGCCCCTCCCCCAGAAAGCCAGCCAAAAAAACCAACCAACCAACCAACCAACCAACCAAACAAACAAACAAACAAAAAAGAGGACAACCACCACTACTTCATAGATACAACTTTTATTTTTAATTCGTTCCCACTATTCTGGTTCTTTTCATTTTTTTATATAACTTTTTAACTCATGTGCCATCACAATGAGATGTTCAGTACATTAAATTCCATAATAAGCTTTTAAACCTGAACTATTTTTGATACATATACCTGTGTTTTTCTTTTGCTTTTCTATTTTTTATTTTATTTTACTTTATTATTTTTTAAAATATTCATATAGAGATAAGCTTCAAGGTAATCCCCTTTCCCCAATCAATGCTACCCCTATAGGAAAACCAGTTTTAATCCCCCTTTATCTCAGGAAAACTGAGTCCTTTAACAAAGATATCAAGGTACATCCAGGGAGAATCAAAATAACCTTCCTCGCCCACACTGAGAATTTATAACCACTCTCCCATCTTTTTCTTCTGTCAGTGTTTCTGTGTATTTGTTTTTGTTCTGATAGTATATAAATCTTATACTTGGGGTTCATTTTGACGGGGTTCTTTTACTTTTTTTCTCTTCACCTCTACTTTTTTCAGTCTTTTCGTTTGTCTGTTTTTGTTTGTATACTTCATAAATCTTACCTTTGGGGCCCGTCTGGGCTGGGCCTTCTCTTTTATTTTATCTTTCTTTTTTTTCCTGTCTCTCTCTTCTTTTCTGTTTTTCTTTCTTTTTGGTGGGGACTCTCGATTGCTCAGAAGCATTCCAGTGTGCATCTTGCCTGCACCACAGTTGATACATTAGCTACACATCCATTCAGCCAACTCTCACCAAAATGACTAGGAGAAGGAATGCCCAACAGAAGAAAATTTCAGAGACTGGACCCTTTTCATCAGAGTGATTGGATATTAACATAGACAGTATGTCAAAAAGGGAACTCAGACTAAAATTATCCAGACAATAGCTAGGTTGGAGAAAACCTTTGATGACAAAATGGAGTTGATCAAGACAGAAGTGAAAGCCACCAGGGATGACGTTCACAATGCTCTCAATGAGTTCCAATCTAATCTAAATTCTCTAAACGCTAGGGGTAACTGAGGAAGAAGATAGAATTGGTGATCTGGAGGACAAACAGATAGAGAAAAAGGATCAGGAGGAAGCCTGCCACAAATAATTTAGAAGCCATGAAAACAGAATTAGGGAAATAGATGATGCCATGAAACATTCCAACGTCAGAATCATTGGAATCCCTGAAGGGGAGGACAAAGAAAGAAGACTAGAAGATATAGTTGAACAAATTCTCCATGAAAATTTTCCCAGTCTGGCAAATGGAACCAGCGTTCTTGTCCTAGAGGCAGAAAGGTTTACCCTAAGATCATAGAATCTAGAAAGACCTCGAGACACCTGATTGTGAAAATAATGAATCACAATTTTACACAGGAGCTCTTGAAAGCAGCGAGGGGGAAGAAATCCCTTACATACAGAGGAAAGCCCATCAGAATAATGTCAGACCTGTCCACAGAAACCTGGCAAGATGTATTCAGGGCACTAAATGAGAAGAACATGCAGCCAAGAATACTTTATTCAGCAAGACTGACATTCAAAATGGATGGAGAGATAAAGAGCTTCCAAGACTGGCAAGGTTTACAAGAGTATGTGACCACCAAGCCGACATTGCAAGATATATTAAGCGGGGTTCTATAAAAGTGGGAAAAAAAAAAAAAAACTAAGAATATCACTGAACAGAAATATATGGAGACAATGTATAGAAACAAAGACTTCAGGGTGCCTGGGTGGTTCAGTGGGTTAAAGCCTCTGCCTTTGGCTTGGGTCATGATCCCAGGGTTCTGGGATCGAGCCCCACATCGGGCTCTCTGCTCAGTGCAGAGGCTGCTTCCCCCCCCCCGCCCCGCCTGCCTCTCTGCCTACTTGTGATCTCTGTCAAATAAATAAATAAAATCTTTAAAAAAAAAGAAACAAAGACTTCACAGGTAACACGATGTCAATAAAAATGTGTCCAACAATCACTCTCCATGTGAATGGCCTAAATGTGCCCTTAAAATGGCACAATGTTACCAATTGGATAAAACGACCGGACCCATCCATATGTTGTCTAAAAGAGACACATTTTGAACCTAAGGATACATCCAGACTCAAAGAGAAGGGACGGAGAAGCATTTTTCATGCCAAAGGGCCTCAAAAGAAGGCTGGGGTAGTGAATTTCATATCAGATAAATTAGATTTTAAACTAAAGACTAGTCAAAGATACAAAAGGACACTACGTAGTACTTAAAGGGATTATCCACAAAGAAGATCTAACAATTGTAAATATTTATGCTCCCAATATGGGAGCAACCAATTACATAAGAAAACTGTTAATCAAGATAAAGAGTCATATTGATATGAATACATTAATAGTAGGAGATCTTAACATGGCACTCTCAGTAATAGATCATCCAAGCAGAAAATCAATAAACAAGAGCATTGAATGACATGTTTGACCAGATGAACCTCATAGATATATACAGAACATTCCACCCCAAAACAACAGAATACTCATTCTTCTCAAGTGCACATGCAACTTTCTGCAGAATAGACCACATACTGGGTCACAAATCAGGGCTCAACCAATACCAAAAGATTGAGATTATTCCCTGCATATTCTCAGATCACAATGCTTTAAAACTAGAGCTCAACCACAAGGAAAAGTTTGGAAGGATTTCAAAGACCTGGAAACTAAAGACCACCTTTCTTAGGAATGCTTGGATCAACCAGGAAATCAAAGGAGAACTTAAACAATTCATGGAAACCAATGTGAATGAAGACACTTCCGTCCAAAACCTATGGGATATGGCAAAGGCAGTCCTAATGGGGAAATACATAGCCATCCAAACCTCCCTCAAAAAAACTGGAAAATCCAGAATACACCAGCTGTATCTACACCTTAAAGAACTGGAGAATCAAAAACAAATTAAGCCAACTCCACACACAAAAAGGGAAACAATCAATAAGAGCAGTTATCAATGAGATAGAAACAAGAGATACAGAAGGACACATCAATGAAACTGGAAGCTGGTTGTTTGAAAGAATCAATAAGAACTATAAACCGTTGGTCAAACTAATCCAAAAGAAAAGAGAGAGAACTGAAACTAATAAAATTATTAATGAAAAGGGAGAGATGATGACTAATACCAAGGGAATAGAAAAAATCAACAGAAATTATTATCAACAGTTATATGCCAATAAGTTAAGCAACATAGATGAAATGGATGCATTCCTGGAAAACTATAAACTTCCAAAATTGAACCAGGAAGAAATTGACAATGGGAATAGACCGATATCTACTAACGAGATTTAAGCAGTGATCAAAAACCTCCAAAAAAACAAGAGCCCAGGACCTGATGGATTCCCTGGGGAATTCTACCAAACTTTCAAAGAAGAAATAACACCAATTCTCCTGAAGCTGTTTCAAAAAATTGAAGCAGAAGGAAAACTTCCAGACTCCTTTCATGAAGCCAGCATTACCCTGGTCCCCAAACCAGGCAAAGACCCCATCAAAAAGGAGAATTTTAGGGACGCCTGGGTGGCTCAGTTGGTTAAGCGGCTGCCTTTGGCTCAGGTCATGATCCCAGGGTCCTAGGATCGAGTCCCACATCAGGCTCCTTGCTCGGCAGGGAGCCTGCTTCTCACTCTGCTTCTGCCTGTGCTTGTTTGTTCTCCCTCCCTCTCTCTGTCAAGTAAATAAATAAAATCTTTTTTTAAAAAAGGAGAATTTTAGACCAATATCACTGATGAATATGGGTGCTAAGATCCTCAACAAGATCTTAGAAAATAGGATCCAACTGTACATTAAAAAGATTATCCACCATGACCAGGTGGTATTCATCCCTGGTTTCAAGGATGGTTCAACATTCACAAATCAATCAATCTGATAGAACAAATCAGTAAGAGAAGTGAGAAGAACCACGTGGTCCTCTCAATTGATGCAGAAAAACATTTGACAATATCCAGCATCTGTTCCTGATTAAAACGCTTCAAAATTTAGAGATAAAGGGAACATTCCTCAACTTCATGAAATCTATCTATGAAAAACCCAGAGCAAATATCATCCTCAATGGGAAAATGCTCACAGCCTTTCCATTGAAATCAGGAATGCGACAAGGATGCCCACTCTCACCACTCTTCTTCAACATAGTGTTAGAAGTCCTAGCAACAGCAAACAGACAACAAAGAGAAATAAAAGGCATTCAAATTGGCAAAGAAGAAGTCAAATTCTCTCTCTTCATAGATCACATGATACCTTATATGGAAAACCCAAAACACTCCACCCTCAAACAACTAGAACACATACAGCAATTCTTTAATGTGACAGGATACAAATTCAATGCACAGAAATCATTTGTTTTCTTATACACTAACAATGAAAATACAGAAAGGGAAATTAGAGAACCGATTCCATTTACTATAGCTCCAAGAACCATAAGATACCTGGGAATAAACCTAACCAAGGAGGTAAAGTATCTGTATTCAAGGAACTACAGAACACTCTCAAAAGTAATCAAAGAAGACACAAAAAGATGGAAGACCATTCCATGCTCCTGGATCAGAAAAATAAACATTGTTAAAATGTCTATATTGCCTAGAGCAATCTATACTTTCAATGCCATTCCGTTCAAAATGCCATCCCCATTTTTCAAAGAGCTGGTGCAAACAATCCTAAAATTTGTATGGAATCAGAAGAGACCCCAAATTGCTAAGGAAATGTTGAAAAAGAAAAACAAAACTAGGGGCATCATTTTGCCTGATTTCAAGCTTTACTACAAAGCTGTGATCACCAAGACAGCATGGTACTGGCACAAAAACAGACACACAGACCAGCAAAACAGAGTAGAGAGCCCAGATATGGACCCTCAACCTTAAGGTCAACTAATCTTTGACAAAGCAGGAAAAA
>RCUC01107442.1:0-103689 GCA_003697995.1 Taxidea taxus jeffersonii
TCCCATGTTAGGGGCATAGATATTTAAAATTGTTAGATCTTCTTGTTGGACAGACCCTTTGAGTATGATATAGTGTCCTTCCTCATCTCTTATTATAGTCTTTGGCTTAAGATCTAATTGATCTGATATAAGGATTGCCACCCCAGCTTTCTTCTGATGTCCATTAGCATGGTAAATTGTTTTCCACCCCCTCTCTTTCAATCTGGAGGTGTCTTCAGGTCTAAAATGAGTTTCTTGTAGGCAGCATATTGATGGGTTTTGTTTTTTTATCCATTCTGTAACCCTGTGTCTTTTGATTGGGACATTTAGCCCATTTACATTCAGGGTCACTATTGAGAGATATGAACTTAGTGCCATTGTATTGCCTGTAAGGTGATTGTTACTGTATATTGTCTCTGTTCCTTTCTGATAATACTTTTAGGGTCTCTCTTCGCTTAGAGAACCCTTTTCAATATATCCTGTAGAGCTGGTTTGGTGTTTGCCAGTTCTTTAATTTTTTGTTTATCCTGGAAGCTTTTTATCTCTCCTTCTATTTTCAATGATAACCTAGCTGGATACAGTATTCTTGGCTGCATGTTTTTCTCGTTTAGTGCTCTGAATATATCACGCTAGTTCTTTCTGGCCTGCAGGTCTTTGTGGATAAGTCTGCTGCCAATCTCATATTTTTATCATTGTATGTTACAGACTTCTTTTCCCAGGCTGCTTTCAGGATTTTCTCTTTGTTGCTAAGACTTGTAAATTTTACTCTTAGATGATTGGGTGTGGACCTATTCCTATTGATTTTGAGGGGAATTCTCTGCACCTCCTGGATTTTGATGCTTGTTCCCTTTGCTATATTAGGGAAATTCTCTATGATAATTCTCTCCAATATACCTTCTGTTCCCCTCTCTCTTCTTCTTCTGGAATCCCAATTATTCTAATATTGTTTCGTCTTATGGTATCACTTATTTCTTGAATTCTCCCCTCGTGGTCCAGTAGTTGTTTGTCTCTCTTTTGCTCAGCTCCTTTATTCTCTGTCATTTTGTCTTCTATGTCACTAATTCTTTCTTCTGCCTCATTTATCTTAGCAGTAAGAGCCTCCATTTTTGATTGCACCTCATTAATAGCTTTTTTGATTTCAACTTGGTTAAATTTTAGTTCTTTTATTTCTCGAGAAAGGGCTTTTATTTCTCTAGACATGGTTTTTCTAACATCTTCCATGCCTTTTTCGATCCCAGCTAGAACCTTGAGAATTGTCATTCTGAATTCTAGATCTGATATATTACCAATGTCTTTATTGATTAGGTCTCTCGCCTTCAGTCCTGCCTCCTGTTCTTTTTTTTGTGGTGAGTTTTTCTGCCTTGTCATTTTGTCCAGAAAAGAATATATGAAGGAGCAAATGAAATACTAAAAGCGTGGCAAAGACCCCGGGAAAATGTGCTTTAACCAAATCAGAAGATAACCCAAATCGTGGCAGGGAGAGAAAGGGGATAAAAAGACGTTCAGAAAAGAGGAAAGAAACAATTTAAAAAAAAGAACACAAATAAAGAAAAAAATATAAGAATATATATGTATGTATTAGACTGGTGACTCGAATAGGGTCACCCACTTAATTTTGCGAGTATTTTGGTCTCTTAGAAGAAACTACCTCCCCAAATTTTAAAGAATGAAAAACATATATAAGGGTAAACAGAATGAAGCGATGAAATGTGAGTATAAAGATGAAAAAAATTATTATTTTTTAAAATTTCTAACAAAGGAGTTGATAAGGTAAGTTGGTAGGGTGAATAAATAAAAAAAGAAAGTGAAGAGAACTTGCTTGGGCTGGAGACTAGATCAAGCCCGGTGCTAGATTTAGGGTGTATTTTGTTCTATTAGAAGAAGTTGTACCCCAAATTTTTTAGAAGAAAAAAAACCCTATCTGTATACAAAGAATAAAGTTAAGTACAATAAAGGATAAAATATGACTATAATAATAAAGGTTCAAAAAAGATTTTTTTAAGAAAGCTATTAAGATAAACTAGTTAAAAAACATTATAAGAGGAAAGGGTAAAAGTTTAAAAAAATGAACAGAAGAGAAAAAAGCATTAAAAAATTAATTAACTTTGTAAAACTAAAGATTCATGGGGAGAAAGCCATGAATTCCATGCTTTGCTTTCTCCTCCTCTGGACGTCTGCTGTTATCCTTGGTAAGTGAACTCGTTCTTGGCTTGATTTCTTGTTGATCTTCTGGGGGAGGGGCCTGTTGTAGTGATTTTCAAGTGTCTCTGCCCCAGGTGGAAATGTACCGCCCTTACCAGGGGCCGGGCTAGGTAATCCTCTCGGGTTCGCTTTCAGGAGCTTTTGTTCCCTGAACGCTTTCCCTAGAGTTCTGGAGGACGGGAATGAAAATGGAGGCTTCCCAATCTGTGGCCCAGAGGAGCCAAGAGCTCAGGGCCCCACTCCTCATTTCGCCCTCAGAGAAAAGCGCTTAATCACCCCCGTCTCCCCAGCCTCCAGTCGTGGTTGGAGAAAATCGTGCGTTATCACTCCTGTCTCACTGGCCTCCGGCCGTGCTCCGAGGTCACCCAGCCTTTGACCAAGCATCTCTGTCTCTGGCACAGACCCCCACCTGGAGTCTCCGAAGCCTGCAGATCTCTGGGCTCTCCCAGGTCAGAGTTTCCCTGGATCTTGTGGGGACCCCATGCACAGAGCACCAGCCCGTGTCACAGATTACAGTTTAAGGTAACCCCGATTTGAGAGCTCACTCCTCGGCTCTGTCTCCGCAGCCGGCTTCTCCGCTCTTATACCTGTGAGCTCTGTGACACTCAGACACCCCCGATCCTTTTGTGACCCCACAGGACCTGAGGCCACGGTGTCCCCGCGAGGTCTTCACCCCAGTTTAGCCTCTGGAGCGATGTCCCTCCTTGGTGCAGACTTTTAAAAGTTCTGATTTTGTGCTCCGTTGCTCCGCCGCTTGCTGGGAGCCAGTCCTTCCCCCTGGGATCTATTTTCCTGTCGCGTTGGATTCACTTCTCCGCTGATCCTACCTTTCAGAAAGTGGCCGATTTTATGTTTCTAGAATTGTTGCTCTTCTTCTCTTCGATCTCCTGTTGGATTCGTATGTGTTCAGAATGGTTTGATAAGCTATCTAGCTGATCTCCTGCTGCTGCCTGATGTCCTCTCAGCCTGCTACTTTCCTGCCCTCTTGACTCCCCCCCCGCCAAATGTTTTTCTAAAGTAATGATTAATTTATACCTCTAACAGTAGTTAAACTCATCATCAATTATCAGTCTTTTCAATAGATATTTTCTTTACTAATTTAAGTTAGTATAATATTAGTGTAGTGTGTTAGTATTACAACATAATATGTGATATTTCCATTTTAAGAATTAACATATTAGAGACTTCAATATCAATTTATATTTAGTCAAAACCTCCCAATAGAATATTTGATATGTTAGCCTGTACTTAGCTAATTATATTTTCCTTAATTCTAATATGCTAACAGAGCCCCACAGCATACATTATTTATTTTATGTATTGGACTGACTTTTATTCTCAACCAATGTCTATGTTGCCATACTTTGGGCAACTTTAAGCCAGGGAGGTTAGGTGATGACCAGCAAGACCAAAGAAATTACCTGGAGACAGAGATCGAGGGATAGTTTTATTGAGGAAACTTTCTTACAGGGAGCTGCGGAGTGGTAGACAACAAAGCATCTACTGCTGGAATCTACATGTGGCAAGCTTGTATAGTATAATAAACAGCCTGGCAACTATCTGCAGCCTTTTCCCTCCTGTGTGGCCAGTGTTCCAAGGAGATTAAGGCCTGCCATCCAGACATTTGCCATACCCAGAGCCCTTGACCCTGAACATTGAACAACACGTTTCTTTCCATATCCTGTTGAATAGGAATATAGAGGGAGGATAGGATCTATATATTCTCATGATAGTGATTAGCAGGGGCATTCAGAATGTGCTTGCGGAAACCAGTCATCCAGCATGTACCATATGATGTCTAATAATATTATCAGTATAGCCATGTAGAACAAAGGAAAGTACTTCAATACTAGATAACATAATTTCTGCACATGTATTCTAATTAATAACCTTTTCCAAGGGTATCTTTTACCTTTATCTTAGAATCCAAATGTGAAGAACTTTTTTGAAATGTCATCTTCTTCAAACTCTTTGTCATTTGATACCATCCACTACCCATTCTTTGAAACTCTTGTGCTTTTTACTTATCTGTACCTGGCTTCTATTTCCTAGTGTTCTGTCTTCCTGCCCCAATAATTTTGCCAAAGTCTGAGTTTTCATTTGAGGCCCTGTTTTCCTGCTAAAATTTGCTTGCCATGTTGAATTCATATGATCAACCTTATGTAGGTGCTCTTAAATATATGTCTTTTATCTAGACTTCTCATCTCTTTCTGGTCTTATTTTCCAGATACCTAGAAAGTATCAGTATTTCATCTCATCTTTTCAAATTTAATTTTCTAAAGCAAAACTCATAATATTTACACTTTATTCTCTCTTCTTTCCAACCCCCCAAAATCTCAAATTCTTTCATATCCATGTAGCAAATACATATAGTGAAGAGTGTTTAGTTAAGCTTTGATAAATAGCAAGTAATAGTGTAATTTCTCTTCTTGGTTAAATGAAAGGTAAGCGAAGGAATAAAAGTTTTATAAAACTCTTGTTAGGAATGAAATTTGTTGCTATATTCAAAGTAATATGAAATATCGTTAATTTTAATATTTGTTCACCAAATATAAGTCATTTTTCAGTCATAATTTGGGATAGTTAATTTTGGAAAACAGTACAGAAGTAGTGCTTTATCATTCTAATTGAACAATTATCATAGTTCACTTCTTTCTGCTGTCTTAGAAATAAAGCTATAAATACATGCTAAAATTTGAAAATAATTTATTCAGCACAAATAAATGATAACTATCATCTTGAAAAAGGAATTGCTTCTGGGTAGTAAGAAAAAGCATGTCTTTGCAGTGAAGCACTGATATCTTCTGAATCCAAATGGGATTAATTTAAAACTTTTGAGAAAAGCATTTAATTTATTAGAGTGTCATTTTCAAATGTGAAAGCCCTTAATCTTATAGGAAATAAAGAGAGTCACTGAAATTCTTTAATAACCCTGACATACTGCCAAAATGTAGGTAACACTGAAGTAGATTCCTTGATGATAGTCATGGGAACATATTAGAGTTTAATATAGTTAAAATAACATATATTTGGGTGGCTTCTTTGTTCCAGGCATTGTTGTAGTAGCTTACACATACACTATAGTGAAGAAAGAAAAAAATACATGCATGTATATCCATATCCATACACACACAAAAACACACACACACAAACAGACATATTCACACACATATACACGTCACTAGCTAGCTAGATAAAATCTCAGGTGCAAATGCTATGGTGAAAATAACTGAAGTAGAGTAGGGAGTACCAGGGATGAGAGTTGCAATTTGAAATAGGGTGTTCAGAATGGGTCTTGTAGTGACATTTGAGTAAAGACAGAAATGAGGTCAGGGAATTAGGCAAATACACATCTTGTATCCTATTTATTTGTTGGGTTTTTATTTCTCACTTAATATCTGAAAGGATTTGGTACCTGAATTACTTAGTAGATCAAAGCTAAGGAAAAACATGATACATTGACATTTTCTGCCTTTGGTAACATCAGAGAAACCTGGTAGGGCAAACTTAGTCCATGCTGAGGAAATGTTCTGTCTGGACTTGTTTTATTGTCAGTGCTGTCACTGGAGTTCCATGTTGCCTATAGTCATTGAGGGTGGAGTATTTTACTATAATATTTCCACACCTGGTGAAATTCACTTAGATTGAAAATATTCTTTCAGGTTAGACCCTGAACCTGCTTCTTTCTGAGTGCAGATTTACTAATCTAAAAATCAAATGAGGGACACCTAGTTGGCTCACATCATGATCCCTGGTTCCTGGGACTGAGGTCTGAGTCTGTCAGGCTCCTTGCTCAGCAGGGAGTCTGCCTCTCTCTCCTCCTCTGGCCCTCCCTCAGCTTGTGTTCTCTCTCTCAAATAAGTAAGATCTTAAAAATCAAATGAGAAGAAATGTGAGATGGTTTACTGGAAAAGCCTAGGCAGTGTGAAAGCATTGTAACAGTGACTTTCTGGAAATAATTCTTTTGATGTTATTAACTATTGAGTGAAATAATGTTGGGTATTTCTGGCTAGGTAAAGGTAAGTAATACCTTAGAGTAGTAGTCAGATCACTGAGTATAGGAAATTATCGATTGCAGTTATGTAGCATCTGTCCTAGTTGCTGACTTTCTCCATTATATACTGTTGTAATTGAGAAACTTGGGAAAACTGGAAAATGAAATTTGAATACAGAGCTCTTAGTTTGTTAGATTACTGCTAAGTATTATTGGAATAAATAAAGACGTAATTTTACAGGCTGCTTAGTGATTGTTCTACACAGAAAACTAGTAGTTGTATCATGGATTTTCATTTCAGTATTAAGAATTCTAATATCTATTTGGGGAATTTTTCTCTCACTTTTAAGTAATTTTATAGATAAATCCTCAGTTTTCCAATATGGCAGTGTATCACTGATATCCAAGCAAGAACATACAGGGTTTATAATGTAAATAATTAAAAGTTAGAAATTATATTATATAGGTTCTAACTATATATGTATGATTCAGTATGTTTTTGCTTAGTTTCCTGACTTCTGGTTTCTTTTTTTTTTTTGAAAGATTTTATTTATTTACTTGACAGAGATCACAAGTAGGCAGAGAGGCAGGCAGAGAGAGAGGGGGAAGCAGGCTCCCTGCTGAGCAGAGAGCCCAATGCTGGGCTCCATCCCAGGACCCTGGGATCATGATCCGAGCCGAAGGCAGAGGATTTAACCCACTGAGCCACCTAGGTGCCCCTTCTGGTTTCTTTTAAGCTGGAGTTGCTACTTTAACATTACATGCATTCATATCTTTGGTTAGCCGATAAAATATGCCTGTGTATGTGCACGCACACACACACACATACACACATATAATTTTTGCAATAAGAAAGGAGAAGTATAGACATAATGGAATAATTGGTGAAGGAAACCAGGTCAGTAATAATACAGCTAGACCAATGGACAACTTTAAGTAAGGCAGGGAATATAGGTTAATGTCATTGGTGTAGACACATAAGTTTCAGTGTTGAAGAGGAATCAATAGTGTAGGAAATTGAGAAGTAGTCTGGGACCTAGGAACAGGGTCTGGGCTAAGGAGAAAGTCCTAAATAGAGGTCAGAGATGCTAGGTAGAGGACAAAGGATGCTAGGAATTCATTAAACTTGATGTGGGGCTAAAGGTTTTATAAATCATGGGCTTTCCTGCCCAAGAGCGTATTAGCACAGTAGGGACACTTAGAGGAATCTGGCTCACGATGCTCAGATTGGGTTGCTCCTACATCTACTGTCCATCACAAAATGAGATTTGGTGTTGTAGAAAAACAATAATTAAAAATCTCCTGGGACTCATTGAACGCGGGGCTAGATATTTGGACAGCTGTGTTCTTCTCAAGCTCAGCCCGGCCCACACAGAAGCAACCATGTCTAAGGGACCTGCAGTTGGCACTGATCTTGGCACCGCCTACTTCTGCGTGGGTGTCTTCTAGCATGGGAAAGTGGAAATAATTGCCAATGATCAGGGAAACCGAACCACCCCAAGTTATGTTGCCTTCACAGACACCAAACGATTGATTGGTGATGTTGCAAAGAATCAAGTTGCGATGAACCCCACCAACAGAGTTTTTGATGCCAAACACCTGATTAGACGGAGATTTGAGGATGCTGTTGTCCAATCTGATATGAAGCATTGGCCTTTCAGGGTGGTGAATGATGCTGGCAGGCCCAAGGTCCAAGTAGAATACAAGGGAGAGACAAAAAGCTTCTATACAGAGGTGGTGTTCTTTGTGCTTTGGACGAAAATGAAGGAAATCGCAAAGGCTTATGACCATGGCCATAACCATCGCAGATGGTTAACAATGCAGTTGTCATAGTACCTGTGTACTTCAGTGATTCTCAGTGTCTCAGGCTACCAAAGATGCTGGAACTATTGCTGGTCTCAATGTACTTGGAATCATCAATGAGCCAACTGCTGCTGCTATTGCCTATAGCTTAGACAAAAAAGTTGGAGCTGAAAGGAATGTGCTGATCTTTGACTTAGGAGGTGGCACTTTTGATGTGTCAGTCCTTACTATTGAAGATGGGATCTTTGATGTAAAGTCCACAGCTGGAGACACCCACTTAGGTGGAGAAGACTTTGACAACCGAATGGTTAGCCATTTTATTGCAGAGTTCAAATGCAAACATAAGATATCAGTGAAAACATGAGGGCAGTTCGTTGTCTCCATACTGCTTGTGAGCATGCTAAGCATGCACTTTCTTCCAGCACCCAGGCCAGTATTGAGATTGATTCTCTGTGTGAAGGAATCGACTTCTATAACTCTGTTACTCATGCCCAGTTTGAAGAATTAAATGCTGACCTGTTCTGTGGCACCGTGGACCCTGTAGAGAAAGCCCTTCGGGATGCCAAATTAGACAAGTCTCAGATCCATGATACTGTCCTGGTGGGTGGTTCTACCGGTATACCCACAATTCAGAAACTTCTCCAAGATTTCTTCAGTGGAAAAGAACTAAATAAGAGCATCAACCCTGATGAAGCTGTTGCTTATGGTGCAGCTGTCCAGGCAGCCATCCTTTCTGGAGACAAATCTGAAAATGTTCAAGATTTGCCGTTGTTTGATGTCACTCGACTTTCTCTTGGCATTGAAACTGCTGGAGGAGTCATGACTGTTCTCATCAAGCATGATACTACCATTCCTACCAAACAGACACAGACCTTCAGTAACTACTTTGACAACCAGCCTGGTCTGCTTATTCAGGTGTGTGAAGGTGAGCATGCCATGACCAAGGACAACAACCTACTTGGAAAGTTTGAACTTACAGACATACCTCCTACCCCTTGTGGTGTCCCTCAGATTGAGGTCACTTTTGATATTCATGCTAATGGTATCCTGAGTGTCTCTGCTGTGGATAAGAGCACAGGAAAAGGGAACAAGATTACCATCACTAATGATAAGGGCTGCTTGAGCAAGGAAGATACTGAGCGCATGGTCCAGGAAGCTGAGAAGTACAAAGCTGAAGATGAGAATCAGCAGGACAAGGTGTCTTCCAAGAATTTACTTGAGTCTTATGCATTCAACACAAAAGCAGCTGTTGAAGATGAAAAACCTCAGGGCAAGATAAATGATGAAGACAAACAGATGATTCTTGACAAGTGCAATGAAATCATCAATTGGCTTGACAGGAACCAGACTGCAGAGAAGAAAGAATTTGAACACCAGCAGGAAGAGTTGGAGAGTCTGCAACTCCATCATCGCCAAGCTGTACCAGAGTGCAGGGGCATGCCAGGAGGAATGCCTCAAGGCTTCCCTGGTGGTGGAGCTCTTCCCTCTGGTGGTGCCTCCTCTGGGCCCACCATTGAAGAGGTTGATAAAACCAACCTGAGAATAAATAGGTCTAGCATTGTTCCATAACAATATTCAAAGGACCCAAATTTGTAGCAAATTCCATGGCAGTTGTAACGTTGAGCTGCTATAGCAAAAAAACCTGGGCATTCTTGATACTTGAATATGGAATATGTGCACAGGGGAAGGAAATAAGCATTGCACTTTATAAGCACTGTATTGTTAAGTGGAAAATGCAATGTCTTAAATAAAACTGTATTTAAAATTGGCAAAAAAAATCTCCTGGGGACTGAAAAAATATGTCAGCTATTTTTGAGATCTATTTTTCATACAAATTAAAAACAGCCAATTATATCTCAAAGAACAATTGATTTAAAAATAGTGTAATTTTTGGCCCACTCATAATTGGGACCATTTAGTTTCATGATCCTTTCTATGACACATCGCACTGGTTCCTAGATACTTTAATAAAGGTGTTATCCTTCCTGCTCTCTTGCATCTACATAATGGGGCTGAGTTAACAAATACTTAGTAGACTGACAGAACTCTACCCAGCATTGATTGTTAACTCAAATGAGGCATACATGTGGAATAAAGAACTAATGATAAAATTTATAAAATGGTATCAATTGCTCCAGTATGTGTATCACTCTAAAGGGCTAATCATTATTCTAAAATTACAGTGATAAAAGATTTTTTATTAGGCAGAGGGAAACAATTCTGTGCATTTTTTCCCCATCCTGCCTCCTATTTTGAATCTGTCTGTAAGTCTGGTTTAAATCCTACTTAAAAGTTTACATTAAAAAATGTATGCACTTTACATAGATGTGGTGATGCTTAATTATCATTAAAGAAGACATTTCACATTTTCAACATGAATGGTTTCTTACTCTAAACATTTTTTAAAAACATTTATTCAACAAGGGAAGGCCAGCAGTGCAAGCAATAGTTGTAGATGTTTTTCAACTATAGCTGTCAGGAGCGTATGTTGAAATACATTTGAAATACCATATTCTGGGTTGGGGGAAGCTTTAATGGAAATCCAGATAACACCAGAAAAGAAAAAAAACGTCATTGCCATTGAACTATAAGATTAGCCTAGAGTTTGATTTTATGTCTTTTTAAGGATATCATCATCCACAGATATCGCATCATTTTCTCTTAAATTTTCTTCTATTGATGATAATGTCAGGGATTTTTACCCTCTTTCTTCATTCAAAAGTGGCTTCTTATGCTACCTTGAACAGCACTGTTTTTATGTATTTTAAAAGTATTTTAAGGGCATCTGGGTGGCTCAATTAGTTAAGTGACTGCCTTCGGTCCTGGTCATGATCCCAGAGTCCTGGGATCAAGTCCTGCATCAGACTTCCTGCTCACCAGGAGTCTGCTTCTCCCTCTGACCCTCATCCCTCTCATGCTCTCTCTCACTTTCTCTCTCAAATAAATAAATAAAATCTTTAAAAGAAAATAAAGGTATTTTAAAGATGTTCTTAATTGCCTATGCATATTTTATCGATTGGTATATAAAGTAAAATAGTAAATTATTGAATTTTTTGACACCCATCCACAAATGTTCTCTGATATTCCATGGTGATTTTGCATGCTGCTCCATTAAAGTATTTGATGTAAACAAGATCTCAATCTCTCTGTGTCTTTCTCTGTCTCTCTTGATTCCACCTTTTCTTTTTTTTTTTTTAAAGAGTTTATTTATTTATTTAACAGAGAGAGGGAGAGAGAGCAAGAGAAGGCACAAGCAGGGGGAGCAGCAGAGGGAGCTGGAGAAGCAGGCTCCTTACTGAGCAGGGAGCCTGATGTGGAGCTTGATCCCAGGGCCCTGGGGTCATGACCTGGGCTGAAGACAGGATACTTAACTGACCAATCCACCTAGGCACTCTTGATTCCACCTTTTCTAAAGACTTGAATATAATCTCTTTTCTCTAAATAAAACAAGATGGGATTGGGAGGGAGACAAACCATAAGAGACTCTTAATCTCACAAAACAAACTTAGGGTTGCTGGGGAGAGTGGGGTAGGGAGAGGGTGGTGGGGTTATGGACATTGGGGAGGGTGTGTGCTATGGTGAGTGCCGTGAAGTGTGTAAACCTGGTGAGTCACAGACCTGTACCCTTGGGGCAAATAATACATTATATGTTTATAAAAAAAATAAAAAAATATAAAAAAATAATAATCTCTTTTCTCTGTAGTAGCTGGAAGAGAATAACAATAACAATAATAATAATAGTATAAATAATAATTTCTCTATTCAAAGTAGGAATGAACCAGTATGCTTGCAGAGACCAGCTCTGTTCTATATGGTTATCTTTAAAAAATATTGTGGTAAAAACATACAACATGAGATCTCACCTCTTAACAAACAGATTTTAAGTGTATAGTACAGTATTAACTACAAGTACAATGTTGATTTCTGGCACTTTTCATCTTGTATGAATGAAATTTTATAGCCATTAAGCAACTCCGGATTTCCTTCTCATCTTAGCACCTAGGAACCACCATTCATTTTATCTTCTGATGAGTACAGAGATCTTTTCAAGATCCCGATTTCACTTATTTTGTTTGCTGGATCATATGGTAGTTCTAGTTTTAATTATTTGAGCATACTGTTTTCCACAGTGGCTATATTATTACAGCCCCATTATAAGTGTTCCAGGGTTCCAGTTTTTCCATATCCTTGCCAATACTTTTATATTTTGGTTTTTAAACATATTTTTTGTATTTATAGTGGCCATCCTAACAGATATGAAGTGATATCTCATTGTAATTTTGATTTTAATTTCCCTAATAAGTGATATTGATATCTTCTCATGTACCTGTTAATTGTTTGGATTCTTTGGAGTAAATATTCAAGTCCTTTGCCCATTTCTTAATCAGTGTTATTTGGTGTTCTGCTATTGAATTATACGAATTGCTTACATATTTTGGATTTTAATCCCCTATTTCTTTTTTGATTTGTTCCCATTGACTTTGGAGTCATATAAAAAATACTGCGTGAGTGCCTGACTGGCTCAGTCAGAAGAGCATGTCGTGAGTTTGAGTCCCACATTGTGTTTAGAGATTACTTAAGTACATAAATCTTAAAAAAAATACTGCCAACAACAATATCAAGGAGCTTACCTCCTATGTTTTATTCTAGGAGTTTTATGATTCTGGTCTTACATTCAAGTCTTTAATTCATTTTGAGTTAATTTTTATATATAGTGTAAGGTAGTGGTCTAGTTTCATTCTTTTTCCTGTGTCTGTCCAGTTTTCCCAACACCATTTATTGAAAAGACTGTCCTTTCCCCATTGTATATTCTTGCCTCCTTTGTCATAAATTAATTGGCCTTATATGCATGGCTTTATTTCTGGGCTCTCTATTCTATTCTATTCTATTCTGTTCAGTTGATCTATTGGTCTTTGTTTATGCCAATACTATACTCTTTTGATTATTAGAGCTTTGTAGTGTAGTTTTAAATCAGGGAGCATGATACCTCCAGCTTTGTTATTTCTCAACATTGCTTTGGGTATTCTGAGTCTTTTGTGGTTCCACACACATTTTAGGATTCTTTGTTCTATTTCTGTGAAAAATGCCATCAGAATTTTGGTAGAGATTGCATTGAATTTGTAGATTTCTTTGGGTAGTATGGACATTTTTTATTATTAATCCTTTCAATCTATGAGCACTGGATACCTTTCCATTTATTTGTGTCTTTTTCAATTTATTCATCAATGTCTTATAGGTTTTAGTATATAGGTCTTTCATCGCCTTGGTTAAATTTAGTTCTAGGTCTTTTATTCTTTTTGATGCCATTATAAATGGGATTGTCTTAATTTCTCTTTCTGATAGGCCTTATTACTATATAGGAATGGAACCAATTTCTATATATTGATTTTGTATTTTGCCACTTTACTCAATCTTTTGCTAATTTCTAAGAGTATTTTGTGGAGTCTCTAGGGTTTTCTATATATGTAATCATTTCATCTGCAAATAGTGACACTTTTGTATCTTCCTTTTGTATTTGGATGCTTTCTATTTATTTTTCTTGTCTAATTGCCATAGCTAGGGTTGCCAAAACTATGTTGGATAGAAGTGGCGAGAGTGAGCATTCCTGTCTTGTTCTCAATCTTAGAGGAAACCCTGAGGAAACACTTAAACACTTTTCCCATTGACTATGATATGTGATATGTTTTTTTCGTTTATAACCTTTATTATGTTGAGATATGTTCTGTCTATAGCTACTTTTTTGAGAGTTTTTTTAATCTAAATGGAAGTTGAATTTTTGTCAAATGCTTTTTCTGCATCTATCAAGATGATCATAAGATTTTTATCCTTTGTTTTGTTAATATGGCATATCACATTGATTTGTAGATGTTGAACCATCCTTTCATGCCTGGAATAAATCCCACTTGATCATGGTGAATGATCTTTTAATGTATTGTTGAATTTGGTTTGCTAATATTTTGTTAAGGATTTTCATATCTATATTTATCAGGGATACTGGAGTATAATTGACATCATCATCTGCTGTTGCTCCTGCCTTTTTGATTTTTTCCTGTAGTGTCCTTGTCTGGTTTCAGTACCAAGGTAATGCTGGCTTCATAAGATGAGTTTGGAAGTGTTCCTTCATTTTCTGGTTTTTTTTTTTTTTTTGGAAGAGTTTGGGAGGAAAAGTATTAAATCCTTGATTGGAAGAATTCACCAGTAGAGCTGTTTAGTTTTAGAATTTCATTCACTGGGAAGTTTTTTATTAGATTCAGTTTCCTTGCTAGTAATTAGTCTATTCATACTTTCTATTCATGATTCAGTTTTTAGATGATTGTTTTCTGGGAATTTATCCATTTCTTCTGTTTTATGCAGTTTGTTGGCATGAAAGTGTTCATAATATTTTAGATCTTTACTATTTCTGTGGCATCATTTGTAAATACTCTTTCATTTCTGATTTCATTTATTTTAAGCCTTCTCTTTTTCTTGCTGAGTCTAGTTATGATTTGTCAGTTTTGTTTATCTTTTCAAAGAAACAGCTCTTAGTTTCACTGACATTTTCTATTATGTTTTTAAGCCTTTATTTTATTTATTTCCACTCTGATCTTTAGTATTTCTTTTTTTCCTACTAACTTTGGTCTTTGTTCTTTTTTTCCTAGTTCTTTTAGTTGTAAAATTAAATCCTTTACTTGGATTTTTCTTGTTTCTTGAAGTAGGTTTGTATTACTATGAACTGCTTTTGTTGCATCTCATAAATTTTAGGTTGTTGCATTTTCATTTGTCTCAGTATTTTTTTTATTTCCTCTTTGAATTCTTGAATACTTGGTTGCAGTAGCGTGCTATTTAATCTCTGCATTTTTGTGTTTTTTTTTTCAGTTTCATTCTTCTGATTGATTTCTAGTTTCATAACATTGTGGTTGGAAAGATGCTTGATATGATTTCAGTCTTCTTAAGTTTATTGAAATTTGCTTTGTGAGTTAACATGTGGTTTATTCTGGAGAATGTTCCATGTGCACCTGACAAGACTATACTATGACTATGTATTTGCCAAAATACAAGACTGTATTTTGTGGCTGTTGGTTGGAATGTTTTGTGTATATTAAGTCCATCTGGTCTAATGTGATGCATAAGACTGATATTTCCTTTATTTTTTGTCTGGATGATTTATTCATTAATCCAAGTGGGGAATAAAATCTCATTATTATATTGGTATCAATTTCTTCCTTTAAGTCTGTTAAGATTTGCTTTATATATTTAGGTACCTCCTATTGGGTGTGTGAATATTTATGAATGTTATATCCTGTTAGATTGACTTTTTTAGCGTTATGTAATACCCTACTTTGTCTTTTTATTACAGTTTTTGTTTTAAAGTCTGTCTTATCTGTTAAAAGTACAGTTACTGCAGCTTTTTTTAAAATTTCCATTTGCATTGAAAATCTTTTTTTTCCCCTTCCACTCATTCTCTGTGTCCTTAGATCTAAAATGAGTCTTCTGTAAGCAATATATAGGTGTCTGTTTTAAAAAAATTCTTTCACCCATTCTGTGTCTTTTGATTAGAAAATTCAGTTCAATTACACTTTAAGTAATTATTGAGAGGCATGGACTAATTGTCATTTTGTTAATTGCATTTTGGCTATTTTTGTAGTTTTTCTCTGTTCCTTTCTTCTTTGCTCTCTTCCCTTGTGGCTTGATGCATGTATTTAGTGTTATATTTGGAATCCTTTCTCATCTTTCATATAACTGTTGTAGATTTTCTTTTGTGGTAGCATGAGGTTCACATATAAGTTTGTGTGTGTGTGTGCATATGTGTGTGTATGTGTGCTTGTGTATATATGTGTATGTATGTGTGTATGTGTATATGTATATATAGAGAGAGACTCTCTCATCTCACTTTGTCTTTCTCCCTCTTTCAAATTTGAATACATTCTAACAACCACATTGTTCTCCCCACTATGTATGTTTCTTGTCTCATTTTATATTTTTATTTTGTGTTTCCCTTAACTTACTATAGTAATTGCTAATTTAGAAGTGAACAAAATAAACCCATGTTCCAGTCTTTCAAGTTACTTGTTTTATATTCCCCTTTACTCTTTTTCCTCTTGGATAAATAGCCGAACTCATTGACCTTTTGCTTTACTCTAGATTTCAATCTCTGACTTCCTTGCATGTGTGGAGAGTGAGGAGGATGTAATAGTCCTTAATTCAGGGCAGTCAGGGGACAGGAGTATAATGTTTTTGAATTTGCTAGATGGGTATGTGACTAATAATGACCACACTGTTGTCTCCCAGGTGAGTGAATCACCTATTTAACATTATTTTTTTTTTTACTTTGGGTGGATTTTTTTTTTTAGAGATTTTATTTATTAGACAGAGAGACAGTGAGAGCAAGAACACAAGCAGGGGGAGTAGGAGAGGGAGAAACAGGCTTCCTGCCAACCAGGGAGCTTGATGTGGGGCTCAATCCCAGGACCCTGGGATCATGACCTGAGCCCAAGGCAGGCACTTAACGACTGAGTCACCCAGGCGCCCCAAGGATTTTTTTTTAAAGTAGACTCCACACCTAGCGTGGAGCCCAATTCAGGGCTTGAGCTCACAGCCCTGAGATTAAGATCTCAGCTGAGGTCAAGAGTTGGACGCTTAACCTACTGAGCCACCCAGGTGCCCCTTGGATGGATTTTTTTAAAAAAAGATTTTTTATTTATTTGTCAGAGAGAAAGCGATAGAGGACACAAGCAGGGGGAGCGGCAGGCAGAGGGAGAAGCAGGCTCCCTATCAAGCAAAGAACCTGATGTGGGACTCGATCCTAGGACCCCGGGATCATTACCTGAGCTGAAAGCAGACACATAATTGACTGAGCCACCCAGGTATCTCCCTTGGATGGATTTTTAAAATGCACTCCTAAAAATGAAGTAATGATAGATAAAATTTACATAAAACTTATATGCAAGGTATTGTTTTAAGAGCTTTCCAAAATTAACTTCCTTTGAAGTTACGAAAACAATTGGGATTAAAATAAATTCTCTAAAGAATATACTAATAGCTTTTAAAATAATGATTGTTTGGTCCTTTTAAGTTATGTTTTGGACAAAGTGCATTTTTTCAGTCTTAAATCTGACATCGGTCACCTTCATAAAACATTAAGACCAGAGTATTTGGTTCTATTATATAGCTTTTATTGCCTTTGAAAGTGAGAGACTGAATGTAACTCTGATAGTTTGCTGTCGGTAATACTGGTATCAGGGCTGACTTTTAGCTCTTAAAAAAGTTATTTTTACTTTGGAATCACTTTAAAGATGCATTGAACTTTTTTTTCTAAAGCTTTATAATCCATTTATATACATAAGACATGGTGGCATAAGTCTGCCACATACAAGGTTCACAACAGACAAAATTCTATATGTGTGATTTAGATTTTCCTAAAGAATACATTGTTTTGGCTGCTTTTAAAACAACAAAGACATTCCTGCTAGGTTGTGGTTTTTTCGTCTCAACTTTTTTGTCTCAACTCTTTGAAAGTTCCTGTAGTACTCTTTCTTAGGTTACATGTAGATTATAAAGTATAGTTAAATGTTACGCACAGTGATATTTTAGACATTCTGAGCATTAGAAGCCATTACATTTATGTTAAACTCTACTCCCTTTTATTATCAGTTTTTTTCAGTAATATCAAAATAATCACTAGGTAGTCATATAACATTAAAGCGAGGGAATATTGGATTTACTTTCTGGAGTAGTGTGTTCCTTTCTTTTCTGCCTTCCTGTTATATACTGGCTTGCTGTTGTATTGTGCATTAACTTAAAGGGAGCTTGAATACATAAATGGTATTGTTTGAATGAAAGGGACTGTGTTAATTCAAGGGTGGTTTTGATTTCCTTATGCACATATTGTAAAATTTTTCATCAGATACATAGATGGCTAGTTTTTACAGCTGCTGCTATTGATACATTTTCAAGAATGAAATGTTCCAGATAGAGGAAGAGTCTTGGCAAGAACATTTTTCTGATATTAAAAATTATATTAGAGATATTTCAAATCACTAGGGAAAAGTGTTTTTGGAACAATTGACAAATTATTGAAGGGAAAATATAAATTGACTCCCTACCTTTCATCATACATTAGAATAACTAGAACAATTGGAGAGTTAGGTGTAATGATAAAGAAGACATAAAAGAAAAAAATGGTTTTGACTTTATACCAGTAGGGAACTTCTATTAATAAAGAATGCAGTGTGTACTATTAAAAGGCAAATGATGAATTTTGAAGTTTTTAAAGTTTTGGCAATGGGTTAATATTTTCATAAGTGTTCTTATTCAGAAGAAAAGTATCCTGATATATATGAGCAGGTGTAAGTGAACATAATACGTGCATAGTATAAATCATATATATGATATGCATGGTGTGTATGGTATGTATAGATGCCCTTATGTGGGTATATGTGAGCATGTATGGGTGTGCACAGCTGTACATACATTCAGCCTTACTATTAGTAAAAAAATTGCAAAGGAATGGTGTAGTATAATAGAGAAAAAATATCTAAAATAGGGGAGGCTGGGTGGCTTAGTCAGTTAAGTGTCTGTCTCTTGGTTTTGGGTCAGGTCGTGATCTCGTGGTGGTTGTGGGATTAAGCCCCAAGTTGGGCTGTACTTAGTTTGGAGTCTGCTTCAGATTCTTTCTTCCCCTCCCTTTCATTCACTCTTGTTCTCTCTCAAATAAATAAATAAAATCTTAAAAAAAAATAATGATCTGATTGTTGAAGGTGCTGAGAAGCATGAACTCTAATTTCCTGAAGGTTGATTTCTAAAATGGTACATTTCCAGAAAACAAGGAGAATGAAACACAGGCAACAAAAATATTTATACTTAAATCCAGCAATACTATTATTAGAAAAATTTGCTAATGAAGCTGATGTATAAAAATTATATTTGTACATTGATAATCACTTTAGCATTATTTCTAATAACAAAAAATTAAACTACAGTTGCCCTCAAATTGCAATTTAAGTAATTATTACATGACAATCAAAACTAATCTTTTATGCATTTAATTATATGAAAGATGTTCATAATATGTTAAATGTTAGAAGCAGGACATGAAATGTGTATACAATGTAGAGTATGATGTCAGTTTTGTTTAAGAACATATTGTACATAGGAAAATAGGTAAAACTGTATGCTAAAATATTAGCAATGTTTCTCAGTAAATGAGAAATTAATGGTGATTTTTTTTGTTGACTATACTTTCCACATTTCCAATAATGAATTTGTCTTAGTTTTAGAATAAATGATAAGAACAGATTGGATTTAAATTCTGTTTTGTTCATAAAGAATGAAAGTATGTTTTTTGTCTTTTTACATTGTGAGGGCAGGGGGTGAAGAAACAGTAGTTCTTTTATTTACTGTTTCTTATAGATATTAAAAATATATGTTGCATATGCTGTTGATTTGACTGAGGTGAAACGAGAACATAGATACATAATATCTCTGCTTCTCCCCCTCTATATTTGGGGTTTTTTGTATTTGGGGAGATTATAATCTTAATGGATTTAGTGGGGATTAATATTTACAAGTAGATTTGTAGCTGAGTTTTGTGTTTCCTTAATAATCTGGGAAGCTAAAAAATGCCTTTTAAGGGAAAAAATTGCAAATAGATGAAATTTGTGCACCAGACATTCAAATTTGAAGACCACACACAGGGAAAATTGTATGTCCTTAAATTATCAACTTATTGGAACTGAAGTGCGTTGGTACAGATGTGAAGAGTAAAACGAGAGTAGGTCTCATAGTTGGTAACATCTTCCCATTTGCTCTCCATATTACAAGTAGAAGTCCCACTGTCCACACTTAATGGCAATAAGCTATTACAAAACAAAGAAATACGTGCTTCACAATTTCAGTTTTAGATAAAGTATTCAGAAAGATGATAACATCATGCACAGTTGTAAGGAACAAATATACTGGTTTAATTTACCTACAGATGTTCATCAGGATCCTTTTCCCTTGAAGTGTTTTTCATTTTCTCAGAAAAGTGATATTGTGAGCTATTTAAGAAAATATCAACTTATTTGCATATGTAAACAATTAGGTCCATGGATTATATGATTTTATTCCCATATTATTTATGTAAGCATTTAAATTAAACACATACCACATATTATAAATCTATGCTGCATATAAGCAAGGACAATTGCTTTGCTTAGATTTATCTCTTAAATTGAGACACTTAATGCTTTGGTAAGTGGATGTTTATATGTAATGGAAATAAGCTTTTCACTGCCTCTTAAGTATTAAATACGTACCTAGTTAGATAAAACTTATTTGTTTTTAATTTTTAAAAATTTATTTATTTGAGAGAGCATACGTAAGAAGAGGGAAGAGCAGAGGGAGAGGGAGAAGCCGACTCTCTGCTGAGCAGGGAGCCCCGTGTGGGTCTCAATCCCAGGAACCTTGGGATCATGATCTGAGCTGAAGGCAGATGCTTAACCAAGTGACCTGGGCACCCTGATAAAATTTTATTTTTTCAAAAATTAAGATTTTGATGTCAGTTGTTTTGATTACTTCATTTCTTTTTTTTAAATACCGTTTTGCTAAAAATATTATCGGTTAGACATTGGTAACATATATATCTTCATGGAGATTTTTAAATGGATTTTTATTGACATTGTATGGGTAGAAAATTATGCTATATCACAAAACTAGAAACAAGAACTGTTTCTTTCTATGTAAGCAGTTTTATTAGAATTAATCTGTATAGCTGTGATAGTCTTAGATTACATTTCTTTGATCATTGTCATTTTCTTATTATACAAGAATGTGCTGTATTAGCTAAGCTGTAGTTGTTACTTTAAGCTTTATTTTAGTGGCATCTTATGCTTCATGTATTGAATACAGATTCTGTCATTTTGGCATCTTATGCTTCATGTATTGAATACAGATTCTGTCATTTTCCTTATTTATCCACTCTAGCCTCCCCTAATCTACTTTTTGTCCATGATCCTTGTCATGGTTAGTGGTACCACCTTTCACTCTATCAGCCACACCTGAGTTACCCTTCACTCATTCCTCTCCTTGTGTTGTTCAGAGTCAACCATTCCCCAGAATCTATCAGTTCCTGACTGATTCTTATATTTTCACCTTCATCTTCTTTACGTCTCATCTCTGAGTTCATGCTCCAGACAGCCTTCAGAATAATTTTTATAAAACTTGGTTTCCTTTCTAGCACTTATTTTATAAATATAAAGAATATTTAAAGAAACATCTTTAGGGTGCCTGGGTGGCTCAGTTGGTTGAGCATTTGCCTTCAGCTTGGGTCATGATCCCAGGGTCCTGGGATCGAATTCAGCATCAGGCTCCCTGTTCAGTGGAAAAGCCTGCTTTTCTCTGTCTCTCTCTGCTGCATCCCCTGCATGTGTATTCTCTCTCTGTCAGATAAATAAAATCTGTATTTAAAAAAAACATATTTTCATATATATTTCTTTAAAATTTTTTCAGTGTTTAAACTATTACTGAAAAGAGTATTGCTTCCTGAAATACTTTTCTCCGTACCACTATTGAATTTTATTTTCATTGAAGTTTTGTATTAAAGTCCACCTAAAAGTTAAAGTACATTTAATATATGGCAGTTTTAATGGTTAAAGGCCATTAAAAATCCTTAATGGTGAAAAGTGAATAATAATTTTAATTTGAGTAACGTAGAAAGGTGCACTTTACTGTCAGTTACCTATATATAGATTACCACCATTTCACATTATTTGTGAGAGTCAGATACTGCCATTAGATTGCACATGAATATATTTTGTTTTAGGGAGGAATTTTGGTGCTGACCTAGCTGAATAGTAAGGAGCATGTATAATTTGCAAAGTCAGAAATGGTTGGGGATGAAAGATATTGTTTAGTCCAGTGCCTTTCTTTGAAAGAGGGACAGGGAAGTGACTTACCAAAGGTAGTATAGGTAGTTATAGAGCAAAGTAGTTAGTAGTAGACTAGTTGAACTTAGTATGTGAAAGAGTTATTTGGATTATTTAGAAAAATTATTACTTAAGCATTTGAAATAGACTTATTTTTTAACAAAGTAAAAACTATGTATTAAAAATTTAAAATATTTTGTAAAACACATTCCTTTACTTGGGCATGCATTCTTGGTTAAATATTGGTAAAAAGCCTAGATTGTTTGAAATGTACTTAGAAAATAAATGTACTTAGAAATGTACTTAGAAAATAAAACTAAGTAGTTAGTAGTCTATATCAGTAATTGAAGACTAGACTAGATCATAATTTTAATGCATTGCTTTAATATTCCAATATCTACCTATATCTAAATTTGTTATTGTACAGGAAGAAGAAAGAATTAACATGAGATTTAAAGAGAAAATCCAAACAGAAAGTTTGAAAAGGATTCCCTGAATGGTAAATTGGCAGAGTTAAGGTGGCAAAGAAAAAGATGTTTATGTATCTGTTAAACTGGAGTCCACACGAAAAGAGCATGTTAAAAACAGAATTTAGGGAGCAAGATGGCAGCATAGTAGAAGGACCTTAGGCTCTCCCCATCTTCAAAACATGACTAGATAACTGTCAAATCAACCTAAATACCTCAGAAATAGACCTGAAGGTTGACAGAACAAACTCTACAACAAAAGAAAGTGAAGTGAAGAAGTGAAAGTGTGGGGTGAAGAAAGTGAAAAATGTGGAAATGGGGTTTAAGGGAGAAAAGGACCTCAGGTGCTACAGAGGGGAGGAAGCTGTGTTCCCAGAGAAGGGAGAGAGAGAAAGGGGCGCACAGGGGAATGCACAAGGAGAACATTTCCTCAAAGCTATTGGCCTGGAAAAAGAGGGGCTAAAGTCTGGAGTTTTAAAGGTCAGCTGGTTTGGCTTTTGGCTGGGTGTAGAGCCCTGAGGGCATTGTCCTACTCCTAGAGAGAAGGCAGGCAAACAACCTGGGGACAGACAGCATGGAAACAGCAATTTAAAGAATGCCTGGGGCACATGGTGGGGGGATTATTTGCTCTTTTTAGAGTACGTCCCTAAGAGGTAACTTTTGGAGAGACACATCTCCAGGAACAAAGAACCTGGCTGGCACCATTTTCCTAAGTATAAAAGCAGAGCCACCTGTGGGAAGCAGCTCATTGCTGACACTGACAATCAAACTGGCTTCATACCAAGCTCCATAGCCCTGCATTCCTGTGGGACTGCCCTTCTTAGGATTGTATCAGTCTCAGCATGGAAGGTCTCTCTCCCGAAGACCAGCACAGACTCCTGCCCACAACCGTCACCTGCCAACAGACTTCTGTGGGCCCTCCGTTTTGGTAGAGGTGGTAACAGGTCTCATTTGACAAGCAGACCAGAGCACACATACTTAAAACTTACCAGTCAGGCCAGGTACCAAACACTGCTAATAGGCAGGATAGCCTCTGCAGATGACTGCTTTGAAGGATAAAGCAGACAAAACACATCAGCAGAGCACATGCAACACAAACCAGAGACACTCCCTGAAACACTAGGCCCTGGACACTAAATGATCTCTTCTTCATAAGGCAGTTACTTTCAGGAGTAGGAGACATAATTGGCTTTTCTAACACACAGAAGTTGGCAGAAACTTAAAGGAAATGAGAAGACATAGGGTTTTATTCCAAATGAAAGAACAAGATAAGGCCATGGCCAGAGATCTAAGCCGAACAGGTATAAGAAATATCAAAGGGGACTCTTTGAGTGCAGAGAGACCCAAAGTGACAAAAATAAGAAAGGATCAGAGAAAATCTCCAGAACAACAACAAAAAAAAACAAGGAATAAGTGGGAATAAATACATATCCATCAATAATTGCTTTGAATGTAAGTGGACTGAATGCTCCAATAAAAACACATAGGGTAACAGAGTGAATAAAATAAGAAGAACCATCTATATGCTGCTTACAAGAGTCTCAGTTTAGACCTAAAGACACCTGCAGATTAAAAGTGTGAGGGGATGGGGAGACATTTATCACACACATGGATGTCAAAAGAAAGCGAGAGTTGTAATACTTATATCTGACCAACCAATATATATATTTAAATTCAATTAGTCAACACATAGTACAAAATAAGCTTCAGATGTAGTGTTCAGCCATTCATATAACTAACACTCAGTGCTCATCACGTCATGTGCCCTCTTTAATGCCCATCACCCAGTTGCCCCATACTCCCTCCCTCCCTGTCCACAGCCCTCAGTTTGTTTCCCAGAGTCAAGAGTCTCTCATGGTTTATCTCCCTCTCTGATGACTTCCCATTCAGTTTTACCTTCCTTCCCTTATGGTCCTCTGCACTGTTTTTTATATTCTACATATGAATGAAATCATATAATTGTCTTTCTCCAATTGACTTATTTCCTTTAGCATAATACCCTCTAGTTCCATCCACATCATTGTCAATGGTAATTATACATCATTTCTGATGGCTGAGTAATATTCTATTGTGTGTGTGTACACACACACACACACACACACACACACACAGTATCTTCTTTATCCATTCATTTGTCAAAGGACATCTAGGCTCCTTCCACAGTGACAAACTAGACTTTAAAACAAAGACTGTGCAAGGGACAGGGATGCTATCTTATAATAAGGGGGACAGTCAACAAGAAGATATAACAATTATAAATATTTATGCACCAGACATAGGAGAACCCAAATGTATAAAACAAACTTAAAGGGATTAATTGATAGTAGTATGATAATATTAGGGGACTTTAACACCCCACTTACATGAATGGACAGAGCATCTAAACAAAATTAAGAAAGAAACAGTGGCTTTGAATGGCACAGTGGAATAGATGATCTTAACATATATTCAGAACATTCCATCCTAAAACATTAGAACACACAGTCTTTTCAAGTGCATGTGGTACATTGTCCATAATAGATCACATACTAGGTCACAAATCAGGCCTCAACAAATTCAAGAAAATTGAAGTCATCATATCAGGCATCCTTTCTAACCACAATGTTATGAAACCAGTAATCCCTCAGAAGAAATAATCTGGAAAGAACACAAATATGTGGGGACACCTGGGTGGCTCAGTTGGTTAAGCGGCTGCCTTCGGCTCAGGTCATGATCCTGGCGTCCTGGGATCGAGTCCCACGTCGGGCTCCTTGCTCAGCAGGGAGCCTGCTTCTCCCTCTGCCTCTGCCTACCTCTCTGTCTGCCTGTGCTCGCTCTCTCTCTAACTAATGAATAAATAAAATCTTAAAAAAAAAAAGAACACAAATATGTGGAGGTTAAACAATATGCTACTAAATAATGAATGGGTCAATGTGGAAATCAAATAATAAATAATACATGGAAACAGATGAAAATGAAAGCACAACATCCTGAAACCTTTAGGATGCAGCAAAATGGTCCTAAGAGGGAAGTGTATAGAAGTATAGGCCTACCTCAAAAAGCAAGAGAAAACTCAAATACACAACCTAACCTTACAGTGTAAGGAGCTAGAAAAAGAATAACAAAGCCTAAAACCAGAAGGAAGGAAATAATGAAAATTAGAGCAGAAATAAATAATACAGAAATTTAAAAAACAGAACAGATCAATGAAACCAGGAGCTGATTCTTTGAAAAAATTAATAATACTGATAGAACCCTAGACAGACTCATCAAAAAGAGAAGAGAAAAGACCCAAACTAATAAAATCACAAATGAAAGAGAAATAGCAACACCACTGGAATTTCAACAATTATAAGAGGATATTATGAAAACCTGTGTTAACAAAATGGACAATCTTGAAGAAAGGGATAAATTCCTAGAAACCTGTAACATAACCAAAAATGAGACAGGAAGAAATAGAAAATTTGAATAGACTGATAACTGGCAAATAAACAGAATTAATAATCAAAAAATGCCCAACATGTCCAGGACAAGATGACTTTACAGGTGAATTCTACCAGAAATTTAAAGAGTTAAGACCTATTCCTTTCAAACTATTCCAAAAATGGAAAAGGGAGGAAAACTTCCAAATTCATTTCATGAGGCCAGCATTACCCTGTTGCAAAAACCAGATGAAGACACCACACACACAAAAATAAGTACAGGCCTATATTCCTGATGAACATATATGCAGAGATTCTCAATAAAATACCAGGAAACTGAATCCAGCAATACATTAAAGTAATATTTACCACAATCCACTTTGATTTATTCATGGTTTCAAGGATGATTCAGTAATTGCAAATCTATCAATGTTATATATACCACATTGATAAGTGAAACAATTAGAACCATATCATCATTTCAATAAAGGCAGAAAAAGCATGTGACAAACTATAACATCCATTCCTGATAAAATCCCTCAACAAAATAGATTTTACACGGGACCTAATTCAACATAGTAAAGGCTGTACATAAAAAACACATAGCTTGTATGCCAAATAGGGAAAAAACTGAGAGCTATTCCTGAACAGTCAGCAACAGGACAAGGATGTCCAGTCTTCCTGTTGTTATTTATCATGGTACTGGTAGTCCTGGCCATAGTAATACACAACAAGAAGAAATAGAAGGCATCCAATTTGGCAAGGAATAAGTAAAATTTTCACTGTTAGCGGGTGATATGGCACTATATATACACAGAAACTGAATGATCCTACCAAAAACTGCTAGTGCTGATATATGAATTCAGTGAAATTGTAGGATACAAAATCAATGTGCAGAAATGTTTTACATTTCTATACACCAGTAATGGTTCAGCAGGAAGAGAATCCATTTCATTTACAATTGAACCAAAAATAATAAAATAGCTAGGAATAAGCCTAACCAAAGGGGTGAAAGACCTATACTCTGAAAACTATAAAAAACTGATGAAAGAAATTGACAACAACATAAAGAAATGGAAGACATTCCGTTCTCATGGAGTTAAAATGGCTATGTACACAGGGCAGTCTGCACATTCAGTGTAATCCCTATCAATATACCAACAGCATTTTTCACAGAGCTAGAACAAACTGAGAATTTGTATGAAACCATAAAAGATCCCACGTAGCCACAACAACATTGAAAATGAAAAGCAAAGCTGGAGGTGTTACCATGCTGTCCTTCAAGTCCTTCAAGCTGTTGTGATCAAAAGAGTATGGTAGTGGTACAAAAATACACATAGGGATCAGTGCAACAGAAGAAAAAAACAAGGAATGCACCCACAGCTATATGGTCAATTAATGTTCAACCAAGCAAGGTAGACTATTCAGCGGGAAAATGATAGTATATTCAAAAAATGGTATTTGGGAAACTGGACAGCGACATGCAAAAGAATGAAACTTCGTCACTGTCTTGTATCATTGAGAAAAATAAATTCAAAATGGATTAAATACCTAAAAGTGAGAACTAAAGCCATAAAATTCCTAGAAGGGAATGCAGGCAGTAACTTCTTTGACATTGACCCTAGGAACTTTTATTCTAGATGTCTTTTTTTTTTAATTTTTATTTATTTGACAGAGAGAGATCACAAGTAGGCAGAGAGGCAAGCAGAGAGAGAGGAAGGGAAGCAGGCTCCCTGCTGAGCAGAGAGCCCAATATGGGACTCCATCCCAGGACCCTGGGATCATGACCTGAAGCTGAAGGCAGAGGCTTTAACCCACTGAGCCACCCAGGTGCCCCTATTCTAGATGTCTTGAGGCAAGTTAAACAAAAGCAAAAATAAACTATTGTGTCTTCATCAAAACTAATAGATTCTACATCAGCAAGGCAACAATAAACAAGACTTAAAAGGCAACCTAAGGAATAAGGGGAGATATTTCAAATAATATAGCTGATGAAGGGTTTGTATCCAAAATATATAAGAAACTTATAAAATCTGAAATGCAAAAAAGAAATAATTCATTTAAGAAATGGACAGAAGACATTAATAGACACTTTTCCAAGGAAGACTTATAGATGGCCATCTGACACAGGAAAAGATTCTCAACATTACTTATCATCAGGGAAATGTAAATCAAAAGTATAATGAGATACTATTTCACACCTGTCAGAATGGCTAAAATCAGCAGAAGAAAGAACAGGTATTGGCAAGGATGTGGAGAAATGGGTACCCTGTTGCCCTGTGGTAGCAATGCAAACTTGTGCAGCCACTACAGAAGATAGTATGGAGGTTCCTTAAAAAGTTAAAAATAGAAGTGCCCTATCATCCAGCATTGCACTACTAGGTATTTATTCAGACAATACAAAAATACTGATCCAAAGATACACATGCACTCTGATGTTTCTAGAGGCATTGTTTACAATAGCCAAATTATGGAGACAGCCAAAGTGCCCACTGACTGGTGAATGGATAAAAAAGTGAGATACACACGTGCAGACACACACAGACACACAGATACGCAATGAATATTACTCCGCTATAAAAATTAAATCATGCTATTTGCAGTGAAATGGATCGAGGTAGAGGGTATTATACGAAGAGAAACGAGTCAGAGAAAGACAAATACTATATGATTTTACTCATGTGAAATTTAAGAAACAAAGCAAACAAGCATATCGGAGAAAGACCAACTAAGAAGCAGTCTTAACTATGAAGAACAAACTGTTATTGGGAAATGGGTGAAGGGATGTATTAAATAGGTGATAGGGATTAAGGAGTGCAGTTGTTGTGATGAGCATTGAGTTTTTTTTTTTTAAGATTTTATTTATTTGAGAGAGAGAGAATGAGCGGGGGAGGGGGAGCAGAAGGAGAAGGAAGAGGAGACTTCCTGCTGAGCAGGGAGCCCAACTTGGGACTTGATCCCGGGATCCCAAGATCATGACCTGAGCTGAAGGCAGAGAGATGCTCAACCAACTGAGTCTCAGGTGCCCAAACAGTGAGTGTTGTAATGAAATTGTTGAATATCTACTCTGAAATTAATATTACACCCAAAACTAATAATATCACACTCTATGTTAGCTATGAGAATTATTATTGTTTTTTTTAAATGAATTTATTTATTTTAGAGGGAGAGAGAGAGTACAAATGGGGTTGGGGGATGGGCTGAGGGAGAGGGAGAAGCAGACTCCCTTCTTGGCAGGGAATTTCACATGGGGCTCTGTCCCAGGACCCTGGGATCATGACCTCAGCCAAAGGCAGACACTTAACTGACTGAGCCTCCCAGGCACCCAACTAAGAGAAATTATTACCAAAAAAAATTATTACCAAAAAATTATTACAATTATTTAAAAAATTATTGCAAAAAATTATTACAAAAAAGCCCTTATACAGTGAATCACACATCAAACACAAACACACCACACACAACATACACACAGCACATGTACATTACAAACAGCAACATTAACTACACACAGAGAACATACAACAAAGACATATCAAACATATACCACAAAATGACATACACAGCTCACACACCACACATACTTCACACAGTCCTCTCACATGCCATAGGTACAAAACATACACACTACTCTTGAACAAATATTAAAAGAAAAAAACAGTTTATATTCTAAATGATCAGGAGGATGTTTTGAAGAGATGACGAAGCTGTTGTGTTAGTGGGACAAAGACTCCTTCAACCACTAAGTTATAATGTATTTCACACCTTTTGGCTTTAAAGCCCTTTTCTACTCTTAAAGTTATTGAGCATACCGAAGAACTTTAAAAATGTTGGTTATATCTATTACTAATTTTTTATTAGATTTAAAACTGAGAAAAATTTAAAACACGAGTATATATAAGCATACATTTTCTTTGCCATTAGAGTGATAATTCATTCCATGTCATGTAGCTCCTGGAAAACTGCACCATATGTTTGTGAGACAATATGCTTTAAAAAGTCGAGTAACATATTAGTATTATTTTGAAACTAATCTTGTCCTCACACACACCCCTGAAAGTAACCTTGTAATGCCCAGGAGCCCTTTGAGCACACTTTGAAAATTGCTTTTTTTTCATAGTAGTCTGTATGTATGGGACTATTATGGATAGAAGCAAAGCTTGAGAGAAATAGAGATGACAGTGGTACTGGAATTCTGTCTTACTTTCATCTCTTCTTCCCTGAGTGCATTAGTGTACTTTTTGCATGTTGTAGTGAGGTATCTTGATTTGGTGGGGATCTTGGTTATCAGCCGCAGTAAGAGCAGTCAGATTGGCTGGACAGTTCTCCAAATATGTATGTTTGAATACCAGTGCCCACTGAGATTGTATTTATTGTACATAGATGTGGGAGGTGTCCTGGCCAAATAAGATAGAGAAATTTTGTGTGTTGTGCACTTCCCCCTTCCTTTGAAGAATCACAGTGCATGTTAACATAGTAAAGGATCGAAAGTGTCCCCTATTAGAAAAATTAATTTTGGTTAATTAGGTTATTCCAGGGCATTTATTGTCATCTCATGGATTAGTAGTGTCCTTGAAATGATTTGGGAAGTCTTGGTTTGTATGACATAAAATTCTTATTCATTTTTTACACATAGTGTTCACTATTCTAGTTTTATACTAGGGAAGTTGGTGTTGTTCTTATTAATGAGGAAGCAACCAGAGAAATTTATGTAGATATGCATCATTTGGTGGGAAGGCAGCATACTGTTGCCAACAAAATGTATGCCAAAATAATACAAATTTTTTTTTGGGAGTGTAAATATATAGATAAATGAAATTTCATAAATGCATTCTACTTATACTTTTAAAATGCCACAGTGAGAGGGGCACATACATGGGTGGCTCAGTTGCTTGAGCATCTGCCCTAGGCTCTGGTCATGATCTCAGGGTTCTGGAATCGAGCCCCATGTGGGGCTCCTTACTCAGCAGGGAGTCTGCTTCTCCCTCTCCCTCTGCTCCTCCATGCTTGTGCTCACACACTCTCTCTCTCTCAAGTAAATTTACGAAAATCTTTAAAATGCCACAGTAAAAGAAAAAAAATAATTTCAGTATGTATTAAAATGTCTGATAAAATCAGCATGCTTTCTCATTTTATTTATTTATTTATTTATTTATTTAAAGATTATTTATTTCACAGACAGAGATACAGGTAGGCAGAGAGGCAGGCAGAGAGGGAGGGGGAAGCAGGCTCCCCGCTGAGCAGAGAGCCCGATGTGAGACTTGATCCCAGGACCCTGAGATCATGACCTGAGCTGAAGGCAGAGGCTTTAACCCACTGAGCCACCCAGGCGCCCTGCTTTCTCATTTTAAAGGAAGTTCACGACAGTAGAGAAAGTTACCTATTTCCTTAATATGATAAAGTATATGTTTCAAATAAAATATTTCTGCTATGTTTAATGATAAAATACTTGGAAAATTCTAATTAAACTCAGGAACAAAATGATGTTTACAACCATCAGTAATTTGTAGCCCTTTCTTCTTATTTTGGGGGGTTAGGAAGACATTGTGTATTGGCCAGTGCAATGAGACAAGAGAAAAAAAAAACATAAAGAGTGGAAAGGAATATGTTAATTTTTTGTGCATTATATGAATATCTGATAACAGAATAAATATATCAAAATTAAAATCAATTCAACATACAAATAATGAGTTAAATGGTGTTAATTTGGAAAAAAGTCCTATTTATTATAGCAGTAGGAAACACTCAGTGAGATACCAGTAAGAATTTCAAAATTATTGGGGTGCCTGGTGGCTCAGTGGGTTAAGCCTCTGCCTTTGGCTCATGTCATGATCCCAGGGTCTGGGGATCGAGCCCCGCATCGGGCTCTCTGCTCAGTGGGGAGCCTGCTTCCCCCTCGCTCTCTGCCTGCTTCTCTGCCTACTTGTGATCTCTCTCTGTGTCAAGTAAATAAATAAGTAAAATGTGAAAAAAAGAATTTCAAAATTATTTTTTGTAAATATTTATTGACAATATAATGTTAAATTTTATTTTGAACAGTAAATATTTGAGATTAGCCATGAGCAAATTTCATTAGTGCCGTGAAGGGGAACTAGTCCTACTAACTGTGAAAAAGAATGTTAAAGCTGTAGTAATTAAAATAGTTTTCTTCCGTTTTAGGAATAAACAAATGGATTACTGGAACAGAACAGAGAGTGCAGCAAAGATCTTAAAATATATGAGAACTTAATGTATGACAGAAGAGGCATTTGAACTCAGTATAGATTAGTTACCCAGTTTCCAAACTTTGATTTGACAACAATATCTGGCACAAAATTAAATACTACATCATAGTTTGAAAGTAAATATATTCGTAACATGCAGCAAAAGCATCATGCTCTTAATATTCAAAGACTTTTTACAAAATAAATGTAAGTGATTAAAATCCCAATTTAAAATGGCAAAACCCTTGAACAGTCATTTTATAGCTAAAGAAATACAGATAACTGATAAATATATAAAAGTTAATTATAACACAATTAAATAAATGTAGATTAAAGCCAACAATGATATAATATTTTTAAGAAATCTAACAAATTAAAATTAACAAAGGGGGGTGCCTGGGTGACTCAGTGGTTTAAAGCCTCTGCCTTTGGCTCAGGTCATGATCCCAGGGTCCTGGGTTTGAGCCTTGCTTTGGGCTCTCTGCTCAGCAGGGAGCCTGCTTCCTTCTCTTTCTCTCTCTCTCTCTCTCTCTGCCTGCCTCTCTGCCTACTTGTGATCTCTGTCAAATAAATAAAATCTTTAAAAAAGTTAACAAAGTTTAAAATGTGTGATAATATGATCATAGTGCATGAGAAACTGGGAAAAAAGAACTTAATATTAGTACCACTCTTTGTCCTTTTCTTTTTGGAGGGGATTTCATGATATTTATCAATATTTGGCTCAGCAATTCCAGTTTTTGGAATTGTAGGATTTTGGAATCATACACTTAATTCCTTTCAAATATGCAAAGATGCATGTACAAAAATATTGGATGCAGTGTGTCTGTCAGAGATGGACTAATGAAATAAATCTACTGTCACTCTTCCTCTGGTTCATTGTGCTTCAACCACAGTAGCCTTTCATTTCTTGAATATACCCAGTCATTTCCACTTTAGGGCCTCTGCACTAGGTATTCCCTCTGGTCTGAAAGCTTTTCCCTCATATTTTTTACATGACCTACTCTTTCTTGTCATTCAGGTCTTAGCTTAAGCATCACTTCTCAACTCATTCTGAACTCCCTACCATAAAGTGGCTCTCACTTCCCATCATATTACTCTGTTTTATTTTCATCATAGCAGCTATTACTATTTGATATGTTCTTGAATGTTTGTGTTGTTTCCCCAAATGTGAAAAGGCAATATAACTTGGTGATTAAAAATAATGACTCTGGAGTATAGTTGGGTTCAAATTCTTGCTTTAGCATTTACTACCTGTTGGCACTTGGGAGTAATTTTAACTTAATCTCTATATGTTTGACTTTCCTCATTTGTAACACTGTCAGTGAGAATAGAACCTAGTTCGCAGACTTGGTGTGAGAATTAGATCAACTTTTAACACCTAAAGCACTTAAAGCAGTATTTAAGATGTAGTAGATACTCACAAGATATTTGTTGATCAAGTATATTAAATTATCATTAATTCATGCAAGAGAATATTATGAAACCATTTCAGTGAATGACGTAGTTTTGTGTGTGTTGATGTGAATCTACTTCAGAATGTCATATAAGTGAGGATAGGCTAGTATACACTGAGATATTAATCTCAAAATAATAGTATCTTTAAACAAGACTTCTTTTTTGCTCATGCTACATGTCCATCACATTCAGTGAAGGTCTCTGTCCCATGTTGCTCTCATTCTGGATTCTTGGCTCCAACATATTAAAAAGGAAGTACAAGACACATAATGGCATCTTAGATGATTCCATCTAAAAGTACCATCCTTCACTCTAGTCACATTGCATTGGCCAAGGTAAGTCACATAGCCACACCTAACTTCAAGGAGTAGGAAAGTATATTCCTGTCATTTTCCTTCAAGGAGGGGAACCTGCAATGTCAGTGAACAGTCATTATTAATGATAATATAATAATTGAGACAAATTATATATGTAAAGTACTTGGATGTGTACAATAAAAATGTGTGGGACAATCGATCAAAAACTCCTAACAGTAGCTTTCTCTGGGAAGTGGGATGTTTGCTTTTTACATTATACCTTTATGTACTGTGTGATAGATTTTTCAATGTGCACATGTATTACTTTCATAACTAAAAATAAATGTCTCCCAACTTCCCCTCACATATACTTTGACAATATGTCAGGGGAAATACTATTAAAATTGAGTCTTCACATGGAGAAGGAAACTGATTTAGCTACAAGTGAAAGTGGGTGGGAATAAATGGATTATTTTCTTGATAAAGAAGTGTAAATGGAGTTCCTCAAGGACCAGTGCCAATACTGAAGTTCTATAAACTACCTGGTGGAGGGAGTGGTGTGGTAGACTTTCCAAGTTTACCTGTTAGTAAGTTTACCAGGTAGTTAATTGCCAAGCAAGTGGTGACAGACCACAAAAAAAATTTTTTTTCAAAATTTTATTTATTTATTTGATAGAGATCACAAGTAGGTAGAGAGGCAGGCAGAGGTGAGGGGAAGCAGGCTCCCCGTGGAGCAGAGAGCCTGATGCCGGGCTTGATGCCAGGACCCTGAGATCATGACCTGAGCAGAAGGCAGAGGCTTAACCCACTGAGCTACACTGGTGCCCCCACAAAAAAGATTTTTAACCACTTTGCACTTGAACAGAAGCATGGCATAGGTAGGTAATACTTTTCTGATCTCTCAAAGTTGCTGTTGGCCGTCATTCCAAGGCTTTTCCCAGATTGAAAATTTCTGATTTTTATACGTCTTTTTAAAAAGTAAGACAGGAGTGGGGTGCCTGGGTGGCTCAGTGGGTTAAAGCCTCTGCCTTCGGCTCGGGTCGTAATCTCAGGGTCCTGGGATCGAGCCCTGCATCGGGCTTTCCACTCGGCGGTGAGCCTGCTTCCCCCTTTCTCTCTCTGCCTGCTTGTGATTTCTGCTTGTCAAATAAATAAATAAAATCTTAAAAAAAAAAAGTAAGACAGTAGAGGATACGCTTGTGTATGATTTGCGAACAATGGAAGTAGTATTGACTTTAGGTAAAAATCACTTCTGTTTAGATTTTTGTTATTTGTAACAACTTGGGTAGATATATAAATGCCTAAGTATTTCCCTTGTTATTTACCTTTTTGTTGACCTTCCTTAAAAATGCATACTTTTTGAGAAGGATACACAAATATGGAAAGTTCTGACTGGAGGTGCATATTTAGTTATAAGTATATGGATTGGTAAGTGGAAAGAATTTTAAAATTTAAAAGTTACTGAAGGATTTACAAAGTAAGAGATTTGTATACAGAAAACACTAGGAGAGTTTAAGGGGGATTTTTCTATTATCCTTAATTGCCCTTATATTTTAGAGATTGCTGTTATACGCTTATTTTAGTTATCTGTATTTAAAGCCATAGTTAAGGTAGAAGATCATGACTTAGTATGTTTTAAACATACATTTTATTCCATTTTCATAGCCTTCTGTTAAAAGTCATGTAATACTTATATTTTATATACAAAGGCAAACCAGTCCTGTTCAAGACTTGTCAAAAATTTTATTTTTTTTAAGATTGCATTTATTTATTTGACACAGAGAGAGAGAGATCACAAGTAGGCAGAGAGGCAGGCAGAGAGAGACGGGGGAAGCAGGCTCCCCGCTGAGCAGAGAGCCCGATATGGGGCTCGATCCCAGGACCCTGGGATCCTGACCTGAGCTGAAGGCAGAGGCTTAACCCACTGAGCCACCCAGGTGCCCCAAGACTTGTCAAAAATTTTAGAGGTTTGGGTTCAGGAATGAAAAAATCAATAACCATATGTAAGCGGGAGTCCAGAAAATCTCAGTCAGCAGGTCTTTCACTTACTTTACCTGATGACTTTTCAAAGGGGCTCATGGGATATAATGATATACCTGAGATGTGTGTGATAAATCAACTTTTTGTGCCTTATATTCTTACACGATCTTATTGAAGACAACAGGATTTTCTCAACATTACTTGCACATAGTATATCAAGGAATGTTTCAGTCTAAGTATTGTTTCTTAAAATCCACTGCATTTAGATTGTGCTGCTCATCATATACTTCTTGGGTAAGGATCTATATTAACTACTGAGGTGGGATTCCTGATCAAGAATTTGAGATATATCTTGAAGAAGTGTTTTGAAATAGGTGTCATATTCTAACTTTCCTTAAATTTCTAGTAATTCTAAGCTTTTCCCTTATTAATTACTGATGCATAATCAATGAGTTTAAGAAAACTGTTAGATATGCTATTCAAAATGCTATCAAATGCAATATGGTAGAAAATAGGAACATGCAGTATATAAGTGTGCAGATTTTTAAATATCTGATATAGATGAAAGGCTTTAAATTTTAGTAGTATGCTACATTAGGAAAAAAGGACATATTTGGAAAACATTACTTTTACCTTTTGATCACATTTGCAAAACAGTCATTCTTAATGAAAATTAAAAAGGTTAGGTCATAAATAGTCAACTTCTCTTGCATATTGTCTTGTAGAGCAGTTGAAAAGAGACAACAAGCCTGCTATTCAAATCAACAATTCTATATTGAGCTATTATTTACTCAGCACTATAATTAGGTGTAAAGAGTATAGGAAAAAGAAGTATAAAATATCTTGATTTCAAGGAAGTTAAAATTTTACTCTTTTATTTGCTGAGCCAGGTTAAGTAATAAAGCTGGCCAGTGTCAGAGCTCAGAGCAGTCAGTCTCTAGAGGGGTTTTTATTACTATGTTAAATGGCCTCCTTGAACCGCATGAATGACTTCATTGAGTAGATGACAGTTGAATTGGACTTTAAAGGACCTTATTGGGAGAACAAAAGTGGAATTTAAAAATGGTAATGAGGAAACTGGTCCAACCTGAGAAGGCATGTCCTAGGAAGTAAGGAAATAAAAATATAAATAATAATATAATGGCAGGTAATATTAATTGGATATTTACATGACAAGCACTGTTGTAAGTGCTTTTTTAAAAAAAAGATTTTATTTATATTTATTTATTTATTTATGTGCATGTGAGAGAGAGTGAGTGAGTGAGCTGGGGAGGAGCAGAGGGAGAGGGACAAGAAGACAGTGTGCATGCTGAGCACATTCCCAACACAGCTGAAATGAAGAGTCGGATGCCTAACTCAGTGAGCCACTGAGGTGTCCTGCAAGTGCTTTTAATACATGAACTAATTTCATTCTCATGCCAACAACATGAGATAGGTACAATGATGATTTCCATTTTACAAATGGGAAAACTGAAGTGCAGAGAGGTTAAGTAGCTTGCTCAGAGTTCTGCATCTAGTTAGTGATGAAACAGTGTTTGAAGCTTAAGGCAGTTCTGACTTGGAGATTATAACCCAATCTTTATGCTATGCTGTTTCTGTATATATTGGTAAGGAACGGTAAAACCAAGTCAGTGTAGCCAATCAGTACAGTGAGTCCATTGGATGTTAAGAGCCTAAAGAGAATTAAGATCAAAAGCTAGGCTGAGCTCTAGCAAGTTCCCTCATTTCTGCTGTTTCTCTGTAGCCCTAGACCTATCTTCTATTCTCTACCTGCCACCTTCCAAACAGAGGAGAAAGTGATCTTTGCCTTCCTCTATGGCCACCTTAGCTAACCCCAGGAGGACATTAAAATCACCTAAAATATTCCTGGCTTTGATGGGATATCCATGTGTGGGGATTTTAAAACCTTTCCCAAAGAGAAGGTACCAGGAACATTTTTCACCTTACACTTTCTTCTACCCCATCAGACTAATGCTGAAGTAGAAGGTAGATATATATGTTATAAACTTTAGTTTTTCTTAAATTTTATTTTATTTTTTCAGTGTTCCAAGATTCATTTTTTATGTACTACACCCAGTGCTCCATGCAATAATGCCATCCTTAATACCCACCAGCAAGCTTACCTATCCTCCCACCCCGCTCCCTTCCAAAACCCTCAGATTGTTTCTCAGAGTCCATAGTATATCATGGTTCATCTCGCCTTCCAATTTCCCGCAACTCACTTCTCCTCTCCTTCTCCCAGTGTCCTCTGTGTTAGTCCTTATGCTCCACAAGTAAGTGAAAACACATGATAATTGACTTTCTCTGCTTGACTTATTTCACTCAGCATAATCTCCTCCAGTCCTGTCCATGAAGGTACAAAAGGTGAGTGTACATCCTTTCTGATAGGGGCATAATCTTCCATTGTATATATGGAACATAATTTTCTTTATCCATTCGTCTGTTGAAAGGCATATTGGCTCTTTCCACAGTTTGGTGATTGTGGCCATTGCTGCTATGAACACTAGGGTACATTTGGCCCTTCTTTTCACTACATCTGTATCTTTGGGGTAAATACCCAGAGTACAATTGCAGGGTCATAGGGTATCTCAATTTTTAATTTCTTAAGGACTTTCCAAGCTGTTTTCAAAGTGGCTGCACCAACTTGCATTCCCATTACACAACAGTGTAAGAAGGTTCCCCTTTCTCCACATCCTCTCAAACACTTGTTGTTTCCTGTCCTGTTAATTTTGGCCATTCTGAGTGGTGGAAGGTGGTATCTCAATGTGGTTTTGATTTGAATTTCCCTGATGGCTAATGATGATGAACATTTTTCCATGTGTCTGTTAGCCATTTGTATGTCTTCTTTGGAGAAGTGTCTGTTCATGTCTTCTGCCCATTTTTTGACATGATTATCTATTTTGTGTGTGTTGAGTTTGAGGAGTTCTTCATAGATCTTGGATATCAGCCCTTTGTCTATAGTGTCATTTGTGAATATCTTCTCCCATTTCCTGAGTTGCCTCTTTGTTTTATTGACTGTTTCCTTTGCTGTGCAGAAGCTTTTGATCTTGATGAAGTCCCAAAAGTTCCTTCTCACTTTTGTTTCCTTTGCCTTTGGAGACATGTCTTAAAAGAAGTTGCTGCAGCCAATGTCAAAGAGGTTACTGCCTTTGTTCTCCTCTAGGGTTTTGATAGATTCCTGCCACAAGTTGAGGTCTTTTATCTATTTTGAGTTTATCTCTGTGTACGGTGTAAGAGAATGGTCAAGGTTCATTCTTCCTTTCCATAGCTGTTCAATTTTCCCACCAACATTTATTGAAGAGACTATCTTTTTTCAACTGTTTATTTTTCCTGCTTTGTCAAGGATTATTTGACCACAGAGTTGCCGGTCCATATCTGTACTCTCTACTCTGCTCCACTGGTCTGTGTGTCTGTTTTTGTGCCAGTACCATGCTGTTTTGGTGATCGCAGTTTTGTAGTAAAGTTTGAAGTCAGGCAACGTGATGCCCCCACTTTGGTTTTTCTTTTTCAACATTTCCTTAGCAATTCTGGGGCTCTTCTGGTTCCATACAAATTTTAGGATTGTTTGTTCCAGCACTTTGAAAAATGCTGGTGGAATTTTGATTGGGATGGTATTGAAAGTATAGATGCCTATAGCCACCATAGACATTTTAACGATGTTTATTCTTATAATCCTTGAGCGTGGAATGCTTTTCCATCTTTTTTTGTGTCTCCAATTTCTTTCATGAGTGTTCTGTAGTTCCTTGAGTACAGATCATTTACCTCTTTGGTTGGGTGTATTCCCAGGTATCTTATGGTTCTTGGTGCTATAGTAAATGGAATTGCCTCTAATTCCCCTTTCTATATTTTTATTGTTAGTATATAAGAAAGCAACTGATTTCTGTACATTGAGTTTGTATTCTGCCACATTACTGAATTGCTGTACCAGTTCTAGTAGTTTGGGATTAGAGTCTTTTGGGCTTTCCATATGAAGTATCATGTCATCTGTGAAGAGAGAGAGTTTGACTTCTTTGCCAATTTGAATACCTTTCATTTCTTTTTGTTGTCTGATAGCTGTTGCTAGGACTTCCGGTACTATGTTGAATAACAGTGGTGACAGCAGACATCCTTGTCATGTTCCTGATCTCTAAGGGGAGGCTGTCAGCTTTTCCCTTTGAAGATGATATTTGCTGTGGGTTTTTCGTAGGTAGATTTTATGAAGTTGCAGAATGCTCTCTCTATCCCTCTACTTTGAAGTGTTTTAATCAGGAAGGGATGCTGTATCTTGTCAAATGCCTTTTCTGCATCAATTGAGAGGACCACGTGGTTCTTCTCTTACTGACTTGTTCTATCACATTGATTTATTTGTGAACATTGAACCACCCTTGCATCCCATGGATAAATCCCACCTGGTCATGGTGAATAATCTTTTTAATGTACTGTTGGATCCTCTTAGCTAGGATCTTGTTGAGAATCTTGGCATCCATATTCATCAGGGAAAGTGGTCTGAAATTCTCCTTTTTGGTGGGGTCTTTGCCTGGTTTGAGGATCAAGGTAATGCTGGCTTCATAGAAAGTGTCTGTAAGTTTTCCTTCTGTTTCTATTTTTTGAAACAGCTTCAGGAGAATTGGTATTATTTCTTCTTTGAATGTTTGGTAGAATTCTATAGGGAATCCATCAGGTCCTGGGCTCTTGTTTTTTGGGAGGTTTTTGATCACTGCTTTAATCTCTTTACTAGATATTGGTCTATTGAGGTTGTCCATTTCTCCCTGATTCAGTCGTGGAAGTTTATAGTTTTCTAGGAATGCATCCATTTCATTTAGATTGCTTACCTTATTTGCATATACCTGTTGATAATAATTTCTGGTTATTGTTTTTATTTCCTTGGTGTTAGTTGTGATTTCTCCCCTTTCATTCATAATTTCATTAATCTCTCTCTTTTCTTTTGGATTAGTTTGCTCAGTGGTTCTCAATCTTATTGATTGTTTCAAAGAACCAGCTACTAGTTTCATTGATGTGTTCTGTATCTCTAGTTTCTAACTCATTGGTATCTGCTCTAATCTTAATTATTTCCCATCTTGTGCATAGGGTTGGCTTAATTTATTGTTGATTTTCCAGTTCTTTAAGGTGTAAGGAGAGCTGGTGTATTCTGTTTTTTTAAAGTTTTCTGAGTTGGGCTGGGATGGCTATGTATTTCCCCCTTACGACCGCCTTTGCTGTAACTCATAGATTTTGGACTGATGTGTCTTCATTCTCATTGGTTTCCATGAATTGTGTAAGTTCTTCTTTGACTTCCTGGTTGATCCACACATTCTTCTGCAGTATGGTCCTTAGCTTCCAAATGTTTGACTTTTTTCCAAACTTTCCTGTTGTTGAGTTTCAGTTTCAAAGTGTTGTGGTCTGAGAATATGCGGGGAATAATCTCATTCTTTTGGTATCTCTTGAGACCTGATTTTTGGCCCAGTATGTGGTCTCTTCTGGAGAGTTTACCATGTTTACTCGAGAAAAATGATTATTCTCTTGTTTTAGGGTGGAATGTTCTGGATATATCTATGAGGTCCATCTGGTCTCATGTGTCATTCAAAGCTCTTGTTTCTTTATTTATTTTCTGCTTAGATGATCTCTATTTCTGAGAATCGCATGTTCAGATCCCCTACAGTTACTGTATTCATATCAATATGAGTTTATTTATTTTTTTTTTAACAGTTGGCATGGGTAGTTTGCTGCTCCCATGTTCGGGGCAAAAATATTTGTAACTGTTAGGTCTTCTTGGTGGTTAGACCCTTTAAGAATGATGTAGTGTCCTTATGTATGTTCAACTACAGTCTTTAGGTTAAAATCTAATTTATCTCATCTGAGAATCACTTCCCGTGATTTGTTTTGAGCCCAGTTCGCATGAAAGATGCTTCTCCTTCCCTTCACTTTCAGTTTGGATGTATCTTTAGGTTCAGAATGTATCTCTTGTAGATAGCATATGGACAGGTCCTGTTGTTCTTTCCAGTCTTTAACCCTGTGCTTTTTTATGGGAGCATTTAGGCCATTCATGTTGAGAGTAATTATTGAAGGATATATTTTTATTGACATCATGTTGCCTGTAAGTCCTTGTTTCTATACATTGTCTCTGTTACTTTCTGCTCTATGTCACTCTTGTGTTCTTTCCTCTTTTATAGAACCCCACCACCCCCGCCTTTAGTATTTCTGGTAATGCTGAATTTGTGTTTACATAATCTTTTAGATCTTGCCGGTCTTGGAAGCTCTTTATCTCTCTATCCATTTTTGAAATCAGCCTTGCTGGATAAAATATTCTTGGCCGCATGTTCTTCTCATTTAGTGTATTGAATATGTCTTGCCAGCCCTTTTGGCTTGCCTGGTTTCTTTGCACAGGTCTGATGTTATTTTGGTGGTCCTTCCTCTGTATATAAGGAATCTCTTTCCCTTCCCTGCCCTTAGGACCTCTTGTCTAAAATTACAATTTGTGAAGTTCACAATTAAGTGTCTGGATGTCTTTGTAGACTTGTTGATCTGGGGGGTCTTCTTTCTTCCTTTAGGACAGGAACACTTTGTTCATTCCCCAGATAGAGGAATTTTTCTTCCAGAATTTGTTCACCTATATCTTCTAGTCTTCTCTAATTCTCCACTCCCCTCAGGGTTCCCAACAATTCTTATGTTGGAACGTTTCATGGCATCATTTATTTCCCTAATTCTGCTTTCATGGCTTCTAAGCTGTTTTTTCCAGGCCTCCTCCTGATCTTTCTTTTGTATCAGTTTGCCTTCTAGATCAGTGATTCGATCTTCTGCCTTGGTTACCCTAGCTGTTAAAGTATTTATATTAGATTGGATCTCATTGATAACATTTTTAACTTCTGCCAGGTTGGCTCTTACTTGTGCACTTAGAGATTCTGTGTTGTCACTAATGGTTTTCTCTAGCCTAACCATTGTCTGGATAATTGTTACCCTGAATTCCCCTTCTATCATACTGTTTATATCCATCTCCATTAGTTCTGTGGTAGAGGGCACAGTCTCTGAATTTTTCCTCTTTTGGGTGTTCCTCCCCTTAGTCACTTTTGTGAGAAGTGGTTGAGGGGATGTATAGCTGAATATATCAAGCACAGTCCAGGCACGGTGCACCCTGGAATGTTTCAGAGGAATTGGAAGTCACCACCAAGAGGAATGAAAAAAGGAAAAAGAGAGAAAACAACAAAAACAGAGAAAACCCAGCCAAAATGATTTCCAAAAGGAAAATATAAAAAGTACATAAAAACGAAGAAACCAAAAGACTAAAAAATGTAAAAGACAGAAAAAAAAGGAAAAACCCAGCCAAAGTGAATACCAAGAACAAGATTTGTATAGTTCAAAAACAATAACAAATACACAGAAACACTGAGAGAAGAATAAGATGGAAAGGTGGTTATAAACACTCGTTATTTCGGTTCCTCTTGGGTGTATTTTGTTATCTTTGTTAAAGGACTCACCTTTCCAGGGATACAGGGAAATTAAAACTGGTGGGTGTGTACAGGGGTAGTATTCAATAGGGAAAAAGGATTACCTCAAATCATATATATATATATATATATATATATATATATATATATATATATATATGTATATATACCAATAAAGAAGGAAAATAAAAAGAAGGAAACACAGGTATATGTATGTAAAAAGTTCAAGTTCAAGTGTTACTATGTAATATGTTGTATTGAACATTTAGTTGTAGTGGTAGGTTAAAAAATAAAGTGGAAACGTGAGGAAGAATTAAAAAAAGTTGTATTTATGAAATATACAGTTTTTGGTTTAATACTGGGGGTTAATATATTGTCTTCCCCTGATGTTGGAGGTTTATAGTTTTATGGTGACCATTTGGCTGTTGTCATCTTGTTCTTTTGGCTTGTCTTCTGGGGGAGGGGCCTGCCCCGGTGTTTTTCAATTAGTTTTGCTGGGGCTGAGTTGTACTGTCCACTATAAAGGAGCTGGGCTTTGTGGAAACCCATGTTTCAGGATTTTGTTCTCTGGAGGTTTTTTTTCTTTGGCCCCTTTCTGCAGTGTTTCAGGGGTTTAGTGGCAAACAAACTTTCCTCACCAAGAATTTCTACTCAGAGAGAAGCGTCAGTCTGCTCCCCTCTGGGTGGACCAGAACACAGAAACTCCGCTGAACCCCACAACCTTCTATAGATGGTGAACACTCCTACCCACCGTGTCAGTGGTTGCCCAAGGCTCCAGTTGTCTCTGTATCCCCATGCCACAAAATCCGCGATATCGGTTGGGGGAGCCTGATTTCTATGGCTCCCGTTGCTGGGACTGCTCTCTCAAGTCCAGGTCTATGCTGTGTGTGCTCACATCTGGCTGCGCTGCAGGTTTGGAAGGCAGCGGGTCCAGGGGCCTTGGGAGGGACCCTGTGCTGGGGTCTCTCAGGCAAGGGCAGTGTTTCATCCAGCCCCAGAGGTGGTGCTTGCAGCAGAAAACCGTGGGCTCCAGGAGCATGGACTGGGGTGCCTGCCTTGCTTTCCCAGGCACAGGTGGGTGCAGGCTGTGGCAGTCTTGGGACTGTGGGCTTAGGGCCATGTCTGTGGCCGCTCGATTCCATCAGTTGCCCCTTAAGATCTTTTGTCCTTTTTGAGTGTTTTTAACCAGGCTCCATGTTAATGCCAGCCCCAAGCACAGGGTGCTATCATATTGGGGTATTACTTTCCAGTGGGTTGCTTGTGGTGGCTCTCTCCCTGTTCTGTTCATCCTCTAATATCTTAATGGTCCCACTCTGCTTTAACTCTCCACTGATGTTCTTCTGCCCCTGTAGAGATCCAGAAGTTATAATCTTACATCTTAGGCTGATTTCATGGGTGTTCAGAGTGTTCTGATAGATACTTAACTCACTTCAGGGGACTAGTTTAAACAAGGTCTCATACTTGTCCTCCATCTTGTCCCTCCTCTTACAAACTTTAAATATTGAGTCCCTTGGAAATATGTCTAATCAAGTTTTGTTTTAGATTTTATGTTTAAAAGATTTTTAAAATTTAGGAGATACTTGCTTTTATCCCAGCAAATGCTACTTAGTTATAAATGCAGTTTTCTGCATATAAAATAACTTTTTTTCTGTTGTACTTGGAGAGTAGTGTCTGAGTATCACTCTGGAACTCAAGCCTAGTTTTTGCAATTGTGCTACTGTGGTTAAGAATGGTGTCTTAACATCACAGGATATTATGACATTGAACCCGTTCTAGTTGGATCAGAGGAAAATGGTTCGGAGAACTGAGTTCATGAGAAAGTTCATAAGCATACACTAATTTAGGATCAAGAAAGTCAATAGAACCTATATCTTGCACGGGAAATAGCTGACTGTAGGTACTTCACAAAATAAGAAGGGATGGAAGGGGGGAATATAATTACTAGGATATGAACAGTGATTGTGCTGTGTGGTGGGACTAATTAAAAACTACTTTTTCAACTTATCCTTTATAATAGGGCTGAAATTTTCTTTAATAATCATGTCCCTTTTAAAATAAAAATTATATTTTAAAAAAATCAATGAAAAAAATAAAAGAATGGAGTCTTAATTACTACAGTTATCTTAAGTGCCTTGAAAAATAGGCAGGAGTTTATGCCCAAAGTCCGTTGTTATGGGATCATAATCTAATGATGAAGAGAACTTCCAGCATCTAAAATTTAAGGTGCTCATAAAATACTGTTTGGTTATGGAATTTTTCTGTTGATAAATGACTGCTCTTACAGGCATATTAATTTCCACATAATCATTTAGCTAGTTATACTCCAGTTTATTAACAAAACAGTCTTGAATTTTGCATAACTTAAGGATTTTAATTAATGACTTACTATTCTTTCCTCTGATAGCCTGAGTAATTAGGCTGACCTAGACTGATTATTTATACTCATTAGAGAATTAAGAATAATAGCTCCAAAATAGTATTTTGCACGATAGCTCTCTTTTTCTCAACTTTCAATCTTAGGCATTTGATTAATTTCATTTTAAAGTACAGGAATACTTTCTGTAAGGAATAGAGACATTCTGGTCAAAAGAGTGGTAAAGTAAAATTTATATGTAACCACTTTCCTTTGTGCTTCAAAGTAAAAATGATGTTACTGGAAAGACAGGCACTAGTATTTTAGATATTTGTTATTTTATCATTTAGTTATTAAATAAAGATACTTTATTTTGTGTGGTATTGATATAAAAATTTGAGCTATAACTCATATTAGTTAATGGCTATAATATAGCCATTATCCATGAAGCTATTATAAATAGCTTCATGGATAAACATGTTTATGTCTTATCTTACACAGCTTACTCTATAATTGTGTGTATGTGTCTGTGTATGTAGCTGAGAGAGCAGCTAATGAACTTCAAGGTGAGATAATGAAGGCTCCTGGTTGATCAGGTCAAAGTAAAGCAACTATTTAGTCAATTTTTCTTCTTAAGAGCAAACACTGTATTTCTGTTTTCTATTTCAGTGACTAGAATAGTATCCAGAAATGGTGCTCAAAAATTTTGATTTTATTATGTAAGTAAAAGGGAGTCTTGGAGTTTAGTTATAAAAATGTTAATGCTACCTTCAGGAATGTATATATTGTATCAAATACAATATTATGATATAATACATAATACATACATAATCTCACTATTTGAAAAATGGAGATTATAATATGTATTTGCAGGCAAATAAGAAGGATATCCAGTAAATAAGAATACACAATAATTCTGTAACTAAAGTGGAGAAGTGGAGAATTCTGTAACTAAAGTTAACCAGTGTTAACGTATCAGAACATTTTACTAAGATTTTTCCATTTGTGGTTTCTGAAATTCATTTCCCACAATGTAAATAGAGTGTATCCATCTACTGATCCCTTCTTTCTTTATTAGGCACCATGCTGGTACTTTTATAGATGTCTTCTTATTTACTGGATATCCTTCTTATTTGCCTGCAAATACATATTATAATCTCCATTTTTCGAATAGTGAGATTGTGACTCAATTTAAGTAAGCTGTCCAGTAAGTTGCTTGGCAGTAAGTGCTGAAGCTTTTATTCAGACACAAGCACTGCCTCTCTTGAATATTCTTGCTGGTAGTAAAGCTTTATCTTCTGAGTAGAAATAATCTTTCTTAGAAGTAACTAAATTTTTCTGCCTTAAATTTGATGAAAAGATAGGTAAATAATCAAATCCTAGCCATAAAATATGAAGCAGTGAGACTTGTTTTATTGTTTGGGTGGTAAACTGTCCTGAAGGTAATTCATTCATTCAAAAAGATGTTCAGAAGCATTTTCAGCAATGGCAGCATAATTGTAGTGTGTATATAGCCCCTGAGATAACTGTGATAGACAATGCACATTTGGAAGATTAAGTTCTCTTTGTTAAAAAAACAAAACAGGATAGTTATTTTATCATCACACTTTGTGATGCCAGAGTATATCACTTTCATGCCATTATCTAATTGTATACATTGTTTTAAGAGATGTAAAGAAATATTATATTAGAATACAAAATTACCTCATTTATGTTAGTATGGAACATTTGATCATTTGTAAGGGAAAATTTCAAAACTGTTTAGCTCATCTCAGTTTCTGTAGCGTAGCCTCTAAAGTCTTGTTTCTTTAACAGGGCCTTGTGGGTGTTCTAAAGGAATGATTGAAATGAAACAAAATGAGAGAGTCAAACAGCGTACCATAATAGATGAAATGGAAAGTAATTACGTTAATGTTGACTCATTATGAAGCTCCAACCATTTTTACCTGCTTATTTCTGTTTGGAAACCTGTGCAGTTGAGATGCTGAGTAAGAAATTCTTGTACAAATGAGCTTAGAGGCATGTTTCTAATATTGGAGTCAAGCCTATGCAGAATTTTAATGGATTCCCCTGAGTCAGTATTTAATTGTGCTATCAGAGAAGGTAGTTCTTCTGCCAGAAAATTTGGATTTTAATGTTTGTCATCAAATTTTTAGCTATACAGATCTTCATAGCTGCATATAATTCTCCTTTGTTAGTTATGAAGGAAAAACCTAAATCCCATACTACATCTATATCAATATAGTGTTAGATTTTATAAGATATATAGGAGAAGTATTTCAGAAGAATTAGAAAAAAGGTATTTATAGGGAAAAAATGTTAGGGCCAAATAATATAGATAAATTCATTTTGGCAAATATGTGCTCGGGAGTATTTTGTAAGGAAGCAGTTATGGATCATTCATTCTATAAGTTTGGCCAAGGGGTTGAGTTTGTTTATTTGTTTATATACAAGTTCATAATCATAATCATGTGTGTGTGTATTTATGAAGATAGATGGAATACTTAAGAACATGCGATTTGGAATCGGGGAGAACATATTTTAACCAAGCCTGTCTCACTCCCAAATTACAACTTTTATTCATGGTCAGAGAAATTTAAGAGTCATTCCCCCAAATGCTTACATTGCATCTCCCATTGTATATATCCTTTTTGCCCATATTTTTTTTCCTATAATGCTCATCTGTCAGTCATCATGTATAATACAATTTAATATTCTTACCTCCTAAAACTGAAATGTCTTGCTTGGGTTCAGGAAATAAAATATTGTAGAGAGTTTCTCTATTAAATTTGGCCAATTTTGGTTTAATTACTTCTTAGAGAAAATTACATATTATTACTTTTAATTTAAATAGACGTGATTTATTTTTCCTAGGTCAGTGGGTGGCTTCCAAAACAAATTACTAAAACAGTTAAATATCTAATTTTTGTCAAATTATGTTAACATTAAAAGTTTAATTGAAACAAGAATATGAGAAAAAATTTTATCTTGGCTGTGAGTGTTTCCTTTTTACTGTCAGTGTGTCAGTTTTCTTAAGTAATAAACTTTAATTTCTTTCTCCTTTTTTTGTTTTTGTTTTAATTCCAGTATTATTAACATACAGTATTAGATTCAGGTGTACAATATGGCGCCTCAGCAGTTCCGTATATCACTCAATGCTCATCACAATTGCCCTTCTTAATCCTTATCACCTCTTTCACCCATCCATCCATCCATCCATCCATCCACATCCCCTCTGCTAACTACCAGTTTGTTCTCTATAGTTAAGAGTATGTTTCTTCATTGGTCTCTTTTTTCCCTTTTGCTCATTTATTTTGTTTCTTAAAATTCCCCAAATGAGAGAAATCATATGGTATTTATCTTTCTCTATTTCACTTAGCATTCTACTACTCTTTAGCTTCACTCATGTCCTTGCACATGGCAAGATTTCATTCTTTTTTATAGCAGAATAATACTCCCTCTATCTATTTATCTGTCTGTCTATCTATCTATCTATTTCTGACTCACATCTTCTTTATCCATTTGTCTCTCATTGGACACTTAAGCTGTTTCCAAAGTTTGGCTATTATAAATAATGCTGCTAAACACATAGTGATGCATGTATCTCCTTCAATTAATATTTTTGTATTTTGAGGTATAAATTGCTGGGTAACTTTTTTTACCCAGGGTAAGTTCTCTTTTTAACTTTATGAGGAATATCTGTGCTATTTTCCAGAGTGGCTGCACTAGTTTTTATTCCCACCAACAGTGCAGGAGGGTTTCCCTTTCTCTACATCCTCACCAACACTTTTTTTTTGTTTTTAATTTTAGCTATTCTGATTGGTATTAAGTGATTAAACTCCATTTTATTATAATTTATGTTGGTGCTTATAATGTTCTTTTGTATATAGTGGTATTTAGTGTCAGTTTTTTATTTTTGGAAGGTTTTAAACATTTTTATGGTATTCTCCACAAAGAGGCAAAAACTAGTTATACTTTATTTTATCCTTTTATCATTGGAGTCATGATAGCATATAGTTATTGTACCGGAAGGGATGTAAAATTTTCATCTAGAGCAGAACTCTCTAAAAGAAATATAATGGGACACACATATGTAATTTTAAACATTCTACTCACCACATTAAGGAGTAAAAAAGAACAGGTGAAATTCACTCAGTGCTTTATTTAATCCATTATATTCAGATCATTATTATTATAATACATAATAAAATCATTAATAACATATTTTTTGTTTCTTTTTAAAGTCTGGTATGTATTTTATATGTACAGCTCATTTTAGTTCCAACTAGCCACATTTCAAGTGATCAGTTGCTACAGATGACTAGTGGCTATAATGATAAAATAATGAATATAGATCTAGAGCCTCAACTTCTTTATCATCCAAATGTCCCTTTGGGAGGGGAGAAGATGGCAGCAGAGTAGTGGGACCCTACTCGCCTTGTCCAATGAATACAACCAATAACATTCAAATCATCCTAAATACCCTAGAAATTGCCCTAGAGACTGATAGAACAAACTCCACAACTAAAAGTAGAAAAGAGGCTACATCAAAGAAGGTAGAGGTGAAAAATGGATCCTGGCTGCTATGGAGGGGAGAGAGCCATGGTTGTGGAGAAAGTTGAGAGAAAGAGATAAGCACATGGGAATGCACAAGGGGAACTTTCCCTTAAAGCCATTGGCTTTGAAAGTGGGAAGGGCTGAAGTTCATGATTTCTTGCAACCAGAGGATCATAAAGCCTAAATTTTTAAGTATCAGTGGACTGGGCTCTAGGAGAGTCTAGAGGCATTGGCACTTCTTAGAGAAAAGGCTGGCAAACAATGCTGGGACATAGAGCATGGAAACCACAATCAGTAGAACTCCTTGGGCATGCAGTGGGGAGATTATTTGCTTTTCTCATAGTAGTGTGTCCCTGAGAGGCAGTGTTCACAGAGAGACCTCTATAGGAACAAAGGATCTGGCCTGCATCATTCCCGTACACCCCCAGAACAAACACAGAGCAATCTGCAGCAACCAGCACAGTAGACTCTGGCTGCCTAACTTGTTTGCAGTAAGCCCCAGACCACTGTGCTCTGGTGGAACTGCCCTTCTCAGTCATGCTTATCTCAGTCTCAGCACATTGGGCTCCCTTCCCGAGAAGAGCAGCAAAAGCCAATGCCCATAGAATATCTCCCAACTGGAGTTTTCTAGGGCCTTGGTTCTGGAGGAAGTAATGAGAGGTCCCATTTCACAAGCAGACCAGAGCACATATATTTAAAATGCACCACAATCAGGCCAGGGATCAAACATTGCCTACAGCAGATAAGGAGAGCCTCTGCAGATGACTCACATGAAGGATAGAGCAGCTAGAATACAATAGCAGAGTGCACGCAGCACATACCAGAGATACTCCCTAAAGCACAGGGCCTGGGGTACTACATGACCTTTTCTTTATAAGGCCATTACTTTCAGGAGCATGAGATAATTGGCTTTTCTAATACACAGAAGAAGCCATAGACTTAGGCAAAATGAAGAGATGAATTTATTCTAAAATGAAAGACCAAGGTAAGGCCACAGCCAGAGATCTAAGTGAATCAGATATAAGTAACATGCCTGAATGGAGAATTTAAAGCAATAATCATGAGGATACTAACTGTACTTGAGAAAAGAATGGAAGGATCAGTGATACCCTTACCACAGAGATAAAAGCCTTAAAAAAGGACCAGAGATGAAGAACGCAATAAATGAGATTAGAAATGCCCTACATGCAGTGACTATCAGACTGCAAGAAGCAGATTAATGAATTAGAGGTATAGAACACAAAGTAGTTAAATGAAGTTAACAAAAGAGAGAAAGAAGAATTATATAACATGAGAATAGACTTAACGAACTCCGTGACTCCATCAAACAGAATAACATTCATATTATAGGAGTTCCAGCAGAAGGGAGAGAGAAGGGGGTGGCAAATTTATTTGATGAAATAATAGTTGAAGACATCCCTAATATTAGGAAGGAAACAGATATACAGATCCAGGAGGTATAGAGAACCCCCCAAAAATCAACAAAAAGGATCCACACCAAGACATCTTAAGCTTTAAGTAAGCTGGCAAAGCATAGTGATAAGGAAAAAAAAATCTTTAAAGACAAGATAGTTACTTAGAAGGGAAAACTCATAAGGCTCTCGACAGATTTTTCAGCAGAAACTCTACATGCCAGAAGAAGACATAAAATATTTAAAATGCTGAATGGGAAAAAAAAAATCTGTAGCCAGGAATACTCTATCCAGCAATGTTAACATTCAGAATAGAAGGCAAAATAGTTTCACAGAGAAACTAAAATTAAAGGAGTTCATGACCACTATGTCAGCCTTGCAAGAAATACTAAAGGGGACACTGTGAGTGAAAAGAAGGACCAAAGGTGACAGTAGGAAGTTCTGAAACACAAAGGCAGTTAAAATGACTATTTCTATTAAAAAACTATTGATAGAACTCAGAAAATAAAAGGATGTAATATAGGACAACATATACCTAAAACATGGAGAGGACAGTTATAAAGAATAGGTTCAAACTTAAATGACTGTCAACATAATAATGACTGGTACAAGGAGGAGATGTTATATACAAATCAAATGGTAACCAAATATCAAAAAGTACTAACAATAATAATAGTAAATAATAAAGAGAAAGGAATCCAAATTTATCACTAAAGAAAACCAGTAAACCTCGATAGAAAAATAGGAAAGGATCAGAGAAAATTTCCAGGAACAACCAAAAAAGAAGTAATAAATGGGAATAAATACATACCCATCAATAATTACTTCGAATGTAAATGGACTGAATGCGCCATATGGTGACACATAGGGTGTCACAAAACACATAGGGTGACAGAATGGATAAAATAACAAGAGCCATCTATATGCTGCCTAAAAGAGACTCACTTTAGACCTAAAGACACCTGTAAATTGAAAGTGAGGGAATCGAAAAACATTTATCATACAAATGGATGTCAAATGAAAAGTAGAGTAGCAGTACTTACACAAAACAAACTAGGCTTCAAACAAAAAACAATAAAGAGATAAAGAAGGGCACTATGTAATAATGAAGGGGATAATTCAACAAGAATTGGTAAAATTGTAAATATTTATGCACTGAGCATTGGAGGACCCAGATATATAAAACCGTTAATAACAAATATGAATGAATTAATTGACAGTAATACAATCATAGTAGGGGAATTTAACACTCCACTTGCCGGAATAGACAGATCAGCTAAGCAGAAAATAACAAGGAGAGAGTGGGTTTGAATGATGTACTGGAACAGATGTACTTTACAGATAGATTTAGAACATTCTATCCTAAAAAGCAGAATGCACATTCTTTTGAAGGGCACACAGTCTCCAGAGTAGATTACATATAGGTCATGATATAGTCCTCAACTAATTCAGGAAAATCAGAGTTATACCATGCACCCTTCTGACCACAATGCTGTGAAGCTAGAAGCAAACAATAAGAAAACAATGTCCATGGAAATAAATGAAAATGAAAATCTCAAACCTTTGGGATGCAGCAAAAGGTGTTCTAAGAAGGACATATGTGGCCACACCGGCCTACCTCAAAAAGGAAAAATCCCAAATAAGTAAACCAATCTACACTTAAAGGAAGTAGAAGAAGAACAATAAATGAAGCCTAAAACCAGTAGAAGGAAGTAAAGATTTAGATCAGAAATAAATGATATAGAACCAATATAGATATAGAACCAAATGATATAGATGGATGATATAGAACCAACCTAACAAAACCAATAAAACAGATCAGTAAAAGTAGGATCTTGTTTTTTCAAAGAATTAATACTATTGATAAACCTCTAGTCCAATTCACCAAAAGTAAAAGAGAAAGACCCAATAAATAAAATCAATGAGAGTGGAGAGAGAACAATCAACACTGCAGAAATACAAAAAAAATGAGAAATTATTATGAAAAACTGTATGCCAATAAATTGGATAATTTTGAAATAATAGGTTAATTCCTGGAAATATATAAATTGCCAAAACTGATATAGGAAGAAATAGAAAATTTGAACAGATTGATAACCAGTAAAGAACATGAACCAGTAATAAAAATTCTCCCAACAAACAAAAGTCCAGTACCACATGGTTCAAACATTTAAAGAAATGTTAATACCCATTTTTCTCAAACTATTCCAGAAAAACAGAAAAGGAAGTAGAACTTCAGAATTCATTTTATGAGGCTGGCATTACTCTGATACTGAAAGCAGATAGAGTCAGTAAAAAGCTAGAAAACTACAGGTCGATATCTCTGATGAACATGAATGCAAAAATCCTCAATAAAATAATATTTTATTTACTGTTATTTTGAAATTTATATTTATATTTAAATCATTCACCATGATCAAGTGCGATTTATTGCTTGGCTATAAGGATGGTACAGTAATCAGAAGTCAATGTGATACATCACTTTGGTAGAGAAAGATAACGATCATTTCAATAGATGCAAAAAAAGCATTTGACAAAGCACAATATCCATTCATGATTAAAAAAAAAACCCTCAGAAAAGTAGGTTTAGAGGGAACATACCTCAACATAATAAAGAGCATATATTAAAAACCTGCAGCTAACATCATCTAAAATGATGAAAAACTGGAGAGCTTTTCCTCTATGGTTAGGAACAAGACAAGAATGTCCACTCTTTTTTTTTTAAGATTTATTTATTTATTTATTTGACAGAGATCACAAGTAGACAGAGAGGCAGGCAGAGAGAGAGGGGGAAGCAGGTTCCCTGCTGAGCAGAGAGCCCAATTCAGGGATTGATCCCAGGACCCTGGGATCATGACGAGCCGAAAGCAGAGGCTTTAACCCACTGAGCCACCTAGGTGCCCCAAGAATGTCCACTCTTACTAGTTTTATTCAACATAGTACTGAAAGTCCTAGACAGAGCAATCAGACAACAGAATTAAATAAAAGTCCTCCAAATTGTCAAGGAAGAAGTAAAACTTAAACTGTTTGCAGGTGAAATGATACTATGTATAGAAAACCCAAAATCACAAAAAAAAAATGATCAAACTGATAAACGAATTTAGTAAAGTTGCAGGATAGAAAATCAATGTGCAGAAATCAGTTGCATTTCTATATGCCAATATTGAAGCAGCAGAAAGAGAAATTAAGGATTCAATCCCATTTACAGTTGAACCAAAAATAATAATATACCTAGGAATAAACCTAATCAAAGAGACAAAAGACCTGTACTCTGAAAACTATAAGACCCAGATGAAAGAAATTGAAGATGACCCAAAGAAAAATGGAAATTGATTCCCTGCTTCTGGATTGGAAGAACAAATAGTGCTAAAATATCTGTATTACCCAAAGAAATCTACACATTTAATGCAATCCCTGTCAAAATACCAAACAGTATTTTTATAGAGCTAGAACAAAGAATCCTAATATTTGCATGGAATCACAAGTCTTTGAATAGCAATGTTGAAAAAGCAAAGCAAAGCTAGTGTCATCACAATTCCAGATATTATACATATTTTATATTCCAGTTATATTACAAAGTTGTAGTAATCAAAACAGTATGGTACTGGCATAAACATAGACACATAGATCAATGGAGCAGAATAGAAAACCCAAAAATGAACCCACAACTCTGTGGTCAGTTAATCTTCAACAAAGCAGGAAACAATATTCAATGGGGAATGGATAATCTCTTCAAAATCTCGTGTTGGGAAAACTGCGCAGCAACATGCAAAAGAATGAAACTGGAATATTCTCTTTCACCATACACAAAAGTAAATTCAAAATGAAATGAAGACCTAAATGTGAGACAAAACCATAAAACTCCCTGAAGAAAGCACAGGCAGGAATCCTCTGATGTTGGTCTTAGGAACTTTTATTCTAGATATATCTCCTGAGGCAAGGGAAACAAAAAATAAACTATTGGGGTTTCATCAGATGAGAAAGCTCCTGCATATTGAAGGAAACAACCCACAAAAGTAAAAGGCAATATTCTGAATGGGAGAAGATATTTGCAAATGATGTAATTGTTAGAGGGCTATTATCCAAAATAACCAAAATATATAAAGAACTCTAAAAGTATCTAAAAAACAAATAATCCAGTTTAGAGATGGGAAGAGGACATGAATAGACATTTTTTTGAAAGAAGACATACAGATGGACAATAGACACATGAAAAGATGGTCAACATCACTTATCTGGGAAATGCACAGATGAGACATACAATGATTTATCAACTCATTCTTACAGAATGGCTAGAACCAACAAGACAGCATACAACATGTGTTGGTGAGAATATAGTGAAATGGCAACCCTTGTGCACTGTTGGTGGGAATACAAACTGATAAAGCCACTCTAGAAAACAGTACTGAGGGTCCTTTTAACTTTAAAAATAGAACTAGCCTTTGATCCAGGAATCATACAAGAGATACTTACCCAAAGAATACAAAAATACTAATTGAAATTGATACATGCATCCTAATGTGTCTAGCAGTATTATTTATAGTAGCCAAATTATGGAAACTGGCAAAATGTCTTTTGATTGATGAATGGATAAAGAAAATGTTTTACATATATACAATGGAATATTATTACAGTGATAAAAAGAAATGAAATCATGCTGTTTGTAACATTATGGAGGGAGCTAGAGAGTAGAATCCTAAGCAAAATAAGTCAGAGAACGATAACCTGTTTCACTCATACATATGATTTAAGCGGGAAAACAAAGGAGCAGAGGAGAAAAAAGAGAGAGTGAGAGGCAAACCAAGAAACAGACTCCTAACTATAGAGAACAAACTGATGGTACCGCAGAGGGTAAATGGAGGGGCGATGGGTTAAATAGGTGATTGGGATTAAGGATTGCATTTGTTATGATGAACACTGGGTGATGTGTGAACTGTTGAATTACTATATTGTATACCTGGAACTTATATTACACTGTATGTTAACTAACTGGAATTTAAGTAAAAACTTTAGATAAACCCCACAAATGTACCTGATGATATGTTACTGGAGAATAGTGTTAGTGGCTTACCAATAGGGCATGCCTCTCTCAGAAGGTATCATCAGAAAATCCAGGTGAGAGAAGCTGTCTTTTGGCTTTCTGGGGGATGGGGCAATGCATTACTAATTACTCTGTGCTGTCCCCACCGAAATAGAGGAGCTTACTTTCTTCCCTAACAGTAAGTGATCTTATTTGACCTTCTGATTTTGCTGATGAGGAAACAAAGCCCTGATTCATTCCTGGGCCTATGTTCTGCAATATAATTGGCAGCTTCAGGTCTCTTTCTGTCCTTTAGTTTCTTTTCACCATATTTGTTTGTTCATTTTTTAATTTTTTGGTATAAATCAGTTTTCCTCATGTTCAGTCTGGATTCATGGTATGAATCTAATCAATTCATATAATCTTTGCAACAATGGAAAAATATGGCTTCTTTTGTTATCTCTCTTTTTTTGAAATGCAGAAATTTAATCTTAGGGAGTTTAAATGACTTGCTCAACTTTCTACCACCACTTAGTGATGAGGGCAGTACTTACATCCAGGAAATCAGACTCTAATATCATGCTTATTACATCCAGGAAATCAGACTTTAATGTCATGCTTAACCATTATTTGTACAACCCCTTTTTCCTCATTCCTTCCCATATTTTGTGTGCCGTCTGAAAGGAATTGACCTATGTGTGTAGATGGGCTTGTACTCTCCATGGTTTATCCTTTATCAAAAGAAAAAAAAAAACTTACCTCTTTGTATAGTTCTTTGGTCTGTAAGTATTTGTGGCATCCTCTTCTATTCATCTTCATGCTTGTAGTAGTACCTTCTTACCAAATAATGCAATGTAAAGTCCATTATGTGAATGCTTATGGGGAATGAAGCAATTTAGAATTGAGAAAAGAATGGTAAGCAGAAAAAGAACTCAGGAAGTGAATGAAGCTTGCTCATTGTATTTCATTAATCCACATGTCACATTTTCACCAGTGAAATTTCTCTTGAGATAGTTGCCTTCTTTCCATTTCCTACTCACTTCCATATTTCTAGGCCAGGACTTTTAGAAGAGCCTCCCAGATAATCCCTCTTATCTCTTGAAAGTGCTTTCAGAGTTAATCATTATAAAAATAAATCTAACCATGTTTTCTAGCAGTGATTTACTGCATCATCACATGTAGGGTATGCAGCCACTAAGCTTTCTACCTGCAGTACCTGTCATTCTCTTTGTCTCTCCTCCCCATTCCCTGACAAAGCTGAACATCTAGCACTCCAGTCTAATTCTTTTACTCATAATTTCCCAAAGTGTGTTGGAAAATTTCCTGCCTCTGTTTGTGATGTTCCTCATTCACAGAATGCCCTCCTTTCTCAAGCCACCCTAAAGGTTCAGTGTTATCACTGTTTTCCATAATGTCCCTTCCCATCATTGGAATTAGTCTTTTCTTTATAGCCTCATGACACTTTTTCATTTGCAGGCTTCTTTGTTTTCATTTTTTAATGGTAGTTTTATGTCCCTTGTTTGTTAGATAGTAAATTTGTTGAGCTGAAAATGAACACAAGTGTCATTTGTTGAGCATCTGGGTGGTAGGCCTTATGCTAGGTATGTTTAACTATACTGCAACCCCCTCATCAGAGTATGTTATAGTAGTTATGTTGTAAGTATTTGTGGAGTCGTACATTGTTCACAGCTTTTAAAATCCATTGGAACTCCTTTGGGATCCTTAGTAGTTCCATATGGAGAGGAAACTAACGTATTAAATGTCTAGTAGGTGCTTTATATACACTAGCTGTATGTATATATGTATATACACACTAAGTCATATATATATATATATATATATATATATATATATATATATATATAATTTAATACTGGCAATAACCCTGTCTAGTTGGTAACCCCATGCAATTTCCCCATTTAAAAATGAGGTAATTAAGTTTAGTGAAGTCAGCTCATTACCCAAATCACTCACCTGTTATGGCATAGCTGGGATCTGAATCCAGGTGTGAGTGAACCTCCTTGTATTTGAAAGTATTGACTCAGGATAAAGAAATAAACTCTTTTGGAGATAGAAGATAACAGTCTTGTCTAACTAGTTCAACTGAGTCAGCCATGATGAGTATTCTGGTACAGGCATCTTAACCTGATTGATAGTTCTCACTGCCCCAAGTTGCACTAGTTTAGTCATGTTCCTTATATTCCCATTTCCCTGTATTTGTGTATATTAAACTTGGGGAGGTTATCATTGGTAGTGTACTTGTGTGAAATGTGAGTTAGTAAAACATCACTGTACAAAGAAACAATTCTATATGAGCAAAAAATCTCAATTACAGAGTTTTTCTTTGAAAGAAATACGGTGCTTGAGTGTAGGCTGAGAGCATTGCCTAGTAGAGGACCTTAGAAGACCAGTTTTAGTGAATGTAATAAAGCTTTTAGTGATTATATTATCAATTATTTGTCAATAAATAAGGGGTTCCAGGGGTCTTTGAGCAAGTGGTAGGAAACTAGTGTTAGTTCTGTGGCATAATTTATGAAATCCTCACATTGCCATATGATGTAGGTAATTAGAGATTAATAAATTGAGAACTGGAAAGGTTAAATCACTTTCCTAAATTACCAAGTAAATAAATGTTAGAATAGTATTCATTTTTTTAATTTATTATTTTTTTTCTTTTTAAGAGAGTAAGAGAGAGAGAAAGAGGGGCAGAGAGAGAATCTTAAGCAGTCTCTGCTCCAAGCGTGTGAGCCTGACATGGGCTTGATCTCACAACCCTCAGATCACATACTGAGCCAAAATCAAGAGCTGTATGCTTAACTGATGAGCCACCCAGGTGCCCCAAGAATAGCATTCAGATATGTTTTCCCAACTGCCCCAGTGCATAGATCCTTTTAAGCATGCCAATAACTAATTTCATTATTCTTTCTCTACTCTTTGTTATTCCATTAATTTTATTAGGAAAGTTATTTCATGAGTGGTACAAAGATGAATTTCAAAAGTGTTCTCTCAGTAGGCACCCAAAATCCAAATTTGTAATTCTTGACTACACATGCTAAACAGAAACATACTGTAACCATTTAAACTGCCATCAGACATTTCCTTCCTTTCAGCTATGCATAAGATTTACATAGGTGAAGTAGCTTATTTTTCATTAAACAAACTTGTTTAAATGTACAATTTAAAGGTAATAGTTACTAAGTCATTTATTTTACTTTCTCTTTACTTTTAGGGAAGTGAAATTTTTGATTCAGCTTCAGCCAAAAGATGGTAACATAAACTAAATCTCATCTTTTAATGTAAATAGTAAAATTGTCATTGATTTGTATATAAACTCTGAAGATTCTAAATCTTAAATTTTTTGGCAATCAGATTTCCTAATCTACCATAGTGCATGGTGATAGCTTGATTTCATATAGTTTTGTAGATAACAGTAAACCGGAATGAGTCTAGGACATTTATGTTGTCAGAGTTTTCAGTGATATTTAGCATATTGCAGAGGAAGTGCTATTTTATATCACTATTCTAACCCTCTTTGAACCTCACATTCATTGAAAACACTGATCACAACATTCATTACACAAGCCAGAACTTTTAAAATATATCAAGCTTTAACATTCTCTTTATAATTCAGTTGTGCTTTTGAAATATGAAAAATAACATTTTGAGATTTATTTAAAAACACTTTGGTAGGGAAAATACATTTCTTCCTAGCCCATCATTGATCTGATTTTCCATGTGGGTTGGTCCCACTTACCCTGGAGGCAGTTAATCATTAAACACTTTCAGTAACAAAAACCTGTCCTTATTAAAAAAAAAAAAAAAAGATTTTTGTCTTCCTGTAAATTTCTCATTTTTCTTTCTGAATTCTTAAGTTCGAATGTACTGTAAATATCTTAAAGTAACATTGCAGTTTTTCTGCCAGGTTAAAATGGTAGCTGTCTAACATCATTTGTCCTTATTTATAAGTGGCATTTTGTTTACCAGTTGATGGCTTGTCTTTTCAGAGATAACTTAGGTACTCAACCCTTTCCAAATATACACTCATTACTCTTAATATAGACACTAGATTGACTACCTGATTAGAATAGTATTAATTCCACTATCCCAAATCAAGGCTAACTGCTAGTGAAAAGAACAAGCTATAAATAAATTAAAAAACATTACCATCTTGGTGAGGCTTTACCTCTGATCATGTAGAAAGTCGACTTTTTGATGAGGCACTATTTTCATGTTCAAAAGGCAGGTATAATGAAGTTCTAGAACATAGGTGAGGTTCGGTGGGCTGAGGTCTGGAGCTGATAACCAAGAAAGAATTCTTGAGACATCTTTGGTGCAGAATGGTGGCTTATTAAAGCATGGGGACAGGACCCATGGGTAGGAAGAGCTGCTGCCCTGGGGATGTGAGGAGTCCTCTATTATATACTTGTAAGTTGGGGAGGGGATTAGGGATGGTGTTAAGTCTGTAAGGAATTTTGGAAGCAAGGTTTCTAGGACCTTGAGGGGCTAGCTATTGTCTGGGGAAAATGTTATTCATTACCAGTAATAAAACCTTCTGGTGAGACCCTTTAGATGTATATCAGTGGGCCGTATGCTTGGGAATTGTTGCATGTGGGGAAGCAGGAAAACTATGCATTTACAGTTATTATTCAGTGAAGTTCTTTTTTTTTTAAGATTTTATTTATTTATTTGTCAGAGAGAGAGCAAGCACAGGCAGACAGAGAGGCAGGCAGAGGCAGAGGGAGAAGCAGGCTCACTGCAGAGCAAGGAGCCTGATGTGGGACTCAATCCCAGGATGCTGGGATCATGACCTGAGCCTAAGGCAAACACTTAACCAACTGAGCCACCCAGGCGTTCCTATTCAGTGAAGTTCTTAAAGCAGAACTGTGTCAAGGATATTTTTGCATTTCAACTTTAATTTTTCTAATTTCACTTGGTATAAAGTATACATTTAAGTAAAAGCACCATTTACAGTTGAATGTGAAAAGGCCTGGCAGAAAGGAAAGGGTAGTAGGGTGGAAAGGGTGGTAGAAAGGAAAGGAAAAGGGTTTATTTCAAGTATTTCATTTCTTTGGATCTGCACAATAACATTACACTTTCGATATTTTTATTTGTGTGCCCCCAGTTATGAAACCTGCAGTATCAAACAGTTAAACTTTGAACTAAAGCAAATATATAAATTTATCCAATTATATTTATATTCACTTAGTCCAGTTGTTCATTTCACACATTTAACAAAGTAATCAATGATAAAATATGCATATCTTGAATATTATATTTTACATTTGGGACTGCAGAATCTTCTGGCTGAGTGAATCAGTAGTACAGATATTTTTCTAATTATATATTTAGTAGTAGAGACTCTTGACTCCTGGAAAAAAACCTGAGGGTTGCTGGATGGGAGTTAGGTAGGGGAATGGGGTAACTGGGTGATAGGCATTAAGGAGGGCACTTGATGGACTGAGCACTGGGTGTTACATGCAACTGATGAATCTGTAACTTCTGCCTCTGAAAGTAATAGTAAACTATATGTTAATCAAATTGATTTTAAATAAAAAAATTTTAAAAAGACTGATTTAAAAAAATTTTTAGGGAATCTGATAGATTTTGGTCCCTTATTTCAAAGTACAGCATGAATTCTATTTGAAATCTCAGTTGGTTTTTGTAAAACTAACTTGAGTTTTGCATTGTACCTGTTTTAATGTTGTAGTTAATGTGACTGCTAGAACATTCAGGTTTGGTAGAATCAGTAACTATGCTAATAAGTATTTCTTGAGAGAGGATTTCCTGACTTAGATACATCCCTTATATACTGCCTATTGCCTTATTGTCATTCTAACTTCTACCAGTTTTTTGTTGCCTTCCCTATTCCTATGACTCTAAAACTTTGCTGTTGCCTCTGCTGGTGGCAAACCAAAACATAAGGAAAAACTTGTTAGGGAGACCTTATAGCTGTATCCAATATTTAAAGAAGTGTGGTATAGAAGGCAAATTAGACTTGTTCTTTGTAGGTCCAAAAGGAATACGTAGAACCAAGGAATAATTTACTGTGAGGCATATTTTACATCAGTAAAAGAACTAATTAATAACTCAAAATACCCAGGTTTGGAATGGCTGCTGTAAAAGATCCTGGATGGAATGTTCACAAGACAGAGCATATGTGAATTTTGGAACCAGGCAGATGTATATTCTAATTGGATCTACTGCTTAATAGCTTTGTGGCCATAAGCAAGTCACTGAGTGACAAAACCTTATTTTTTTTTAATCTTTCACATAGGAAGTAATGCTTACCTTTCAGGTTAGTATAAGAGTTAAGAAACAATGTATTCAGCTCTTTTGCACTGTGTCTGAGATGTAATAGATACTCAATGAATTGTGGTGGTGGTTTTTATTGTTTCATTTATTTTATGAGTGATCAAAGGCCATTCTTTAGAAACAATGTTGAAGAATTGCACAAGGTAGTAAACTCAATTGCACCACCTACTGTGCTGATAAGGATCCTGTATCACTTTTAAAGAAGTGTAGTTTCCTGGTAATGAGCATTATCATACAGGACTATTTTTACTATTATTATGTTTTTATGGCTAGGTCAAATACTTTTGTGTTTCTTCCCCCACTGAACTAATCTATTGACCTGGGGCAATAAAACATGTAGATCTTGAGAGTATATTCCAAATCTTTATTTCTATAATGCCTTGGAAGCAGTGGTAAATGTTTTTGTTAAATAAATGGATACTTAGGTTGAGCTGTTTGACACTTTGATACATTTCAGCCTATTGTAAGTGAACTGGTGGTTTGCTCAGATTAGTCAACATTAAGTTATTAAAGTAATTTTCATGTTTGCGTTGGTGATCACTTTTTGGGAAAAAACTAGGAAGTTGAAGATCATGGTAAAATGCATTTAATTTTATTCTGCCTTCTCAAAAAGAATCTTTTTTTTTTTCTTTTTCAAAGAGAATCTTAAAGGGCACGAGCCTCTTATCAGATAGATTTTCAAGTTTTAAATGAAAATGACAAGAGGGATGATGATTTTTTCCATTTGAGTTTTAGGGATAAGGATATGTCAGAGAATGAAGTCGCAAGCATTGGCTTTATTAAATGCCAACAAAACTGTCATTTGTCTCTTATTGGCCATCAGAATTATTACCCAGAACATTATCCACTTAGGGCTATAATGTTAGGATAATGAGCTTGTGATTTTATGTAATATATTTTTCAGGCATTTAAAAAAAAAATTCTCTGAATCTGGTATGTAAAGCATAAGTGTTATTTCCAAAGTTTGCTCATCTTGAGGTGCTGCTTTCTCCAAGGCCAGCCATTATCTGTGTAGCATAAAGACTTAATGATACTGGTTTTTCATGGTTTTTATTCAATATACTACTTTTTTTTGTTACACATTTTAATTCAAACATTGGTTCCTTTTACTCACCTGTCATTTTTGGGGTGGTGATATGTAGTAAAAATCTTTTCTTATGAATGATAAAGTAACCAGGCATTTGGAATACTTTGGGATTAAACATATTAATACTATAAATTACTGTAGAAACTATCTGTGAATAAATAATGAACCAGTACTGTTTCTTTTTTGTGTATTTCAAGTTCATATTTAAATACTAGTTAGTCAACATATTGTGTAATTTTGGTTTCAGGAGTAGAATTTAGTGATTTATCAATTATATAAAACATCCAGTGCTCATCCCAACAAGTGCCCTCCTTAATACCTGGCATCCATTTACCCAATCTCTGCCGCTCTGCCCCTCCATCCACCCTGTTCTCTGTAGTTAAGTCTTTCATGGTTTGCTTCCCTCTCTTTTTATTTCCTGTACCCCTATACTTATCTGTTTTGTTTCTTAAGTTCCACATGTGAGTGAAATCCTGTGGTATTTCTCTTTTTTTTAACTGACATGTTTCACTTAGCATAATGAATCTAGCTTTATCTATGTCATTAAAAAGGCCAAGATTTCATTCTTTCTGATGGCTGAGTAATATTCCATTGTACATATTCTTTATCCATTCATCGTTCAATGGACATTTGGGCTCTTTACATAATTTGTCTATTGTTGATAATGCTGATATAAATATTGGGGTTGCATGTGTCCCTTTGAATCAGTATTTTTGTATCCCTTGGGTAAATACCTAGTAGTGCAGTTGCTGGTGGTTCTATTTTTAGGGTAGTTCTATTTTTAACTTTTTGAGAGACTTATATATCATTTTCCAGAGTGACTTCAGGAGTTTGCATTCCCACCAATAGTGTAAGATGGTTCCCCTTTCTCCACATCCTCACCAACATCTGTTGTTTCCTATGTTGTTAGTTTTAGCAACTCTGACAGATGTGAGGTAATAGCTCATTGTGGTTTTGATTTGTATATCCCTAATGGTGAGTGATGTTGAGCTTTTCTTTTCATGTGTCTGTTAGCCACCTCTATGTCTTCTTTAGAAAAATATCTATTCATGTCTTATACCCATTTCTTAACTGGATTATTTTTTGGGGGGGGTGTTGAGTTTTATAAGTGTTTTCCATATTTTAGATACTAACCCTTTATCAGATACATCATTTGCAAATATCTTCTCCCATTCCGTAGATTGTATTTTAGTTTTGTTGTTTTGTTTCCTTCACTGTGCAGAAGCTTTTTATCTTGAGGAAGTACCAATAGTTTATTTTTGCTTTTGTTTCACTTGCATCAGGAGACATGTAATGACATTACTATCACCAGTGTCAAAGAGGTTAACGCCTTCTCTATAGGATTTTGATGGTTTCCTGTCTCACATTCAAGTCTTTCACCATTTTGGAATTTTCTTTGGTTATGGTATGAGTGAGTGGTCCAGTTTCATTCTTTTACATGTTGTTGTCTAGTTTTCTCAATACCAGTTGCGGAAGAGACTTTTTTCCATTAGATATTCTTTACTGCTTTGTTGAAGATTCGTTGACCATATAGTTGTGGATTTGTTTCTAGGTGTTCTGTTCTGTTCCATTGATCTATGTGTCTTGTTTTATGCCAGTACCATACTATCTTGATAACTGTAGTTTTGTAATGTAGCTTATAGTCCGGAATTGTGATGCCTCCAGCTTTACTTTTCTTTTTCAAGATTGCTTTGGCTATTTGGGTTTTTTTGTGGTTCCATACACATTTTAGAATTGCTTGTTCTAGTTACGTGAAAAATACTCGTGGTATTTTGATAGGGATTGCATTGAATATATAGATTGCTTTGGTCAATATAGACATTTTAACAATATTTGTTCTTCCAATCCATGAGCATGGCATGGAATGTTTGTCCATTTCATTGTCTTCTCAGGATGTTTTTTAGTTTCTTTGTGTTCTCTTTATTTTCTTTCATAAGTATCCTATAGTTTCCAGAGTGCAGATCTTTCACCTTTTTGGCTAGATTTATTGCTATTCATCTTATGGTTTTGATGCAATTGTAAATGGGATCGATGTCTTGATTCTTTTTTCTGCTGCTTCAGTATTGATATAGAATTGCAATGGATTTTTGCATGTTGATTTTGTATCCTGTGACTTTACTGGATTCCTGTTTCAGTTTTGATAGTTTTTTGCCAGAGTCTTTTGGGTTTTCTATGTAGAGTGTTATGTCATCTGTTAATAGTGAATGTTTGACTTCTGATTTGCCAATTTGGATGCCTTTAACTTCTTTTTGCTTTGTGATTGCTGAGGCTAGGACTTCCAGTACTATGTTAAGTAACAATGGTGAGCGTGGACACCCTTTTTCATGACCACAGAGGAAAAGCTCTCAGTCTTTCCCCATTGAGCATGATATTAACTGTGAGTCTTTGATATATGGCCTTTGTGATATTGAGGTATGTTCCCTCTATCCATACTTTGTTGAGGGTTTTTATCAAGAATGGATCCTGTATTTTGTCAAATGCTTTTTCTGTATCTATTGAGAATATTATATGTTTCTTATTGTTTTATTAAATGGTACATCACATTGATTGGTTTATGAATATTGAACCACGCTTACAGCCCAGGATTAAGTTCAGCTTGATTGCGGTGAATCATTATTTTAATGTGCTGTTTGGTTTGCTTTGCTAGAATCTTGTTGAGAATTTTTGCACCCGTTCATGAAGGATATTGGCCTGTAATTCTCTGTTTTTAGTGGGGTCTTGGTTTGTTTTTGGAATCAGGGTAATGCTGGCCTTGCAGAATGGGTTTGCATATTTTCCTTCTGTTTTTATTTTTTGGAACAGTTTGAGAAGAATAGGTATTAACTCTTCTTTAAATACTTGGTAGCCATCTTGGAAGCCATCTGTTCCTGGCCTTTTGTGTGTTGGGAAATGTTTAATTACTGGTTCTATTTCTTTGCTGGTTATTGGTCTATTCGAGTTTTCTATTTCTTCTCCCTGTTTCAGTTTTGGTCATTTATATGCTTCTAGGAATTTATCTACTTTTCCCATATTGCCCAATTTGTTGTTATATATTTTTTCATAATATTATCTTATAATTATTTGTATTTCTGTGGTGTTGGTTTTTATGTCCCCTCCTTCATTTGTGATTTTATTTATTTGGGTTCTTTCTCTTTTCTTTTTGATAGTTCTGGCAACATGTTAATCACTGTAATTATTTTGCTCAAAGAACCAGCTCCTTGTTTTAGTGGTTTTTTTTTTTGTTTGTTTGTTTCCATAGCATTTATTTCAGCTCTAATTCTTAATATTTCCCTTCTGTCGGCTTTAGGCTTTTTTTTACTGTTTGTTTTTATAGCTCCTTTATTTGTAAAATTACATTGTATATTGGAGAGTTTTTTTTGCTTCTTGAGGTAGTCCTGTATTGCTATATACTCTGCTTTCAGGTCTGCTTTTGCTGCATCTGTGAGATTTTGGACAGTTGTATTTTCATTTTCATTTGCTGCTCTGTATTTTTTTCATCTCTACATCAATTTCCTTGTTAATCCCTTTATTCTTCAGTAGGATGTTGTTTAACTTCCATCTGTTTGTGGTATTTGTTTTTTTGTTTTAGGTTTTGTTTATTTATTTGACAGATAGATCACAAATAGGCAGAGAGGCAGGCAGAGAGAGGAAGGGAAGCAGGCTCCCTGCTGAGCAGAGAGCCCGATGCGGGGCTCGATCCCAGGACCCTGAGATCATGACCTGAGCCGAAGGCAGAGGCTTTAACCCACTGAGCCACCCAGGTGCCCCTCTTTGTGGTATTTGTATAGTTTTTCTGGTGGTTGAGTTCAAGTTTTAAGCATTGTTTTCTGAAAATATGGATGGTATGAAAACTAATCCAAAAGAAAGGAGAGAGGACCCAATTTATAAAATTATGAATGAAAAGGGAGAGATCACAACTAACACCAAGGAAGTAGAAACAATCATCAGAAATTATTATCAACTATTATATGCCAATAAGTTAAGGAACATAAATGAAATGGATGCATTCCTGGAAAACTATAAACTTCCAAGACTGAATCAGGAAGAAATTGACAACTTGAATAGACCAATAACCTTCAAAGAGATTGAAGCAGTGATCAGAAATCTCCCAAAAAGCAAGAGCCCAGGCCCTGATGGATTCCCTGGGGAATTCTACAAACATTCAAAGAAGAAATAATACCTGTTCTCCTGAAGCTGTTTCAGAATATCAAAACAAAAGGAAAACTTCCAGACTCTTTCTTTGAAGCCAGCATTACCCTGATCCCCAAACCACGCAAAGACCTCACCAAAAAGGAGAATTTCAGACCAATATCACTGATAAATATGGATGCCATGATTCTCAACAAGATCCTAGCTAAGAGGATCCAGCAGTACATTAAAAAGATGATTCACTATGACCCGGTGGGATTTATCCATGGGATGCAAGGGTGGTTCAACATTCGCAAACCAATCAATGTGGTAGAACAAATCAATAAGAGAGGAGAGAGGAACCACATGGTCCTCTCAATTGATGCAGAAAAGGCATTTGACAAGATACAGCATTCCTTCCTGATTAAAACACTTCAAAATAGAGTGATAGAGGGAGCATTCTGCAACTTCATAAAATCTACCTATGAAAAACCCACAGCAAATATCATCTTCAAAGGGGAAAAGCTGACAGCCTTCCCTTGGAGATCAGGAACATGACAAGGATGTCTGCTGTCACCACTGTTATTCAACATAGTACTGGAAGTCCTAGCAACAGGAATCAGACAACAACAACAAAAAAATAAAAGGTATTCAAATTGGCAAGGAAGAAGTCAAACTCTCTCTCTTCGCAGATGACATGATACTTCATATGGAAAGCCCAAAAGACTCTAACCGCAAACTACTAGAACTGGTACAGTAATTCAGTAATGTGGCAGGATACAAAGTCAATGTAGAGAAATTAGTTGCTTTCTTATACACTAACAATGAAAATATAGAAAGGGAAATTAGAGAGGCAGTTCCATTTACTATAGCACCAAGAACCATAAGATACCTGGGTATAAACCTAACCAAAGAGGTAAATGATCTGTTCTCGAGGAACTACAGAACACAGATGAAAGAAACTGAAGAAGACGCAAAAAGATGGAAAAGCATTCCATGCTCATGGATCAGAAGAATAAACATTGTTAAAATGTCTATAGTGGCTATAGCCATCTATACTTTCAATGCCATCCCAATCAAAATTCCCCCAGAATTTTTCAAAGTGCTGGAGCAAACAATCCTCAAATTTGTATGGAATTAGAAGAGCCTCAGAATTGCTAAGGAAATGTTGGGAAAAACAAAAGTGGGGGCATCATGTTGCCTGATTTCAAGCTTTATTACAAAACTGTGATCACCAAGACAGCATGGTACTGGCACAAAAACAGACACATAGACCAGTGGAACAGAGTAGAGAGCCCAGATATGGACCCTCAACTCTATGGTCAAATAATATTCGACAAGCAGGAAAAAATATAAAGTGGAAAAAAGACAGTCTCTTCAATAAATAGTGCTGGGAAAATTGGACAGCTGTGTGTAGAAGAATTAAACTTGACCATTCTCTCACACCACACACAAAGATAAACTTGAAATGGATGAAAGACCTCAACATGAGTCAGGAATCTATCAATGTCCTAGAGGACTTTGAGGCAGTAACCTCTTCGACATCGGACACAACAACTTCTTTCAAGACGTGTTCCCAAAGGCAAAGGAAACAAAAGCAAAAATGAACTTTTGGGCCTTCATCAAGATCAAATTATCTGTTAATTGATTTTAATTAAAATTTGGCAGGTTGAAATAAAATAGGCATCAGATTTCTCTTCTACTTCATTCTAACTCCACCAAATGTCTTTTGAATTCTAAAATGTTCTAGGCACGGAACATTTCAAAGACGATTAAAAATTGTTCCTATGCTTCCAAGATTTTTCACCTCTCTAGTTAGTCCAGTTAATCAAATTGATCAAATTTGCCAGTTTTCCAAAAATTTGTTTTAAGCAACAGTAATTTGAAATTATTAAACTAGTGTATTTTTCTTAGAAATATATTCAAAGATACTCATTTCAGGTTTTCAGCACTTAAAGTGAATGCAATACTATTTTTAGGTATTCACATTTTTTTGTGAGTATTTATTTGACTGATGTTCATGTTATCTTATTTTTTTTAAAGATTTTATTTATTCATTTGACAGAGTTGCAAGCAGGCAGAGAGAGGGAAGCAGGCTCCCCGCCGAGCAGAGAGCTTTGAGGAATATTTGTTTCTGACCAGCTCCTTGCTACTACAGCTGGAAGGATCTGGGGTTCCAAAGGGGATGAAAAACGCAGGTTGACATATTGATCTGCATTGCTGATCCCAAAGAACATGAAGTCTGAGGGTCAGAATGAGGGAACAGATTGGGTGGAAGATTTAGTCTTACATATCCAAAGTCCTAGAGTTCTGACTTCCCTGTATTTTTTTTTTTTTTATTCTATTAGTCCATTCAGTGTGACTCATTTGAAAATTTAAAAATCATTGAGGAAAACATTTATGATAACACCATAATTTCTGTGAAGTGATCCTTTAGTGAATTGGTGTTTGGCAAAGAAGCCTTTTCTGTGGTTTGATGGAGAGTCACTTTAGTCAAAGTTATCCCAGTGTAAATGGAGATACAGTATTATCTATATTGTAAGTTTCAGATCCAAAATTATCTTAATTAAGTTTATATCTGAAAATTACCCATGGAGACATGCAGGGATTATTATCACTATTTAATATCCATAGTTAGTTCTTGAAGTTTCAAAGAGGCTAAGTGACTCCCTCATAAGGAATTGAAAATGGAGGAATTGAGACTTGACTCAGGTATTCTGGCTATAAGGCCAGTCAGTGTTTTTTCTTTTAAGACATTTCTGAAGACAACAGATTTTGTATAAATAATTGCTTTTAGATTTTTGAGGGCTGGGGGGATGAGGGATGGGGGATGAAAGATCACTTAAGTGTTTTTAAATTGATCACACATTTATATATACTTTTTTTGTATTTAGGAAATCAGTTTTGTAAGTAATTATGGCAAGAAATTTTTAATATTTATTATTATAGACACAAATTGATTTGCATACTTTTAGTTTAAAAGCATTATTACATTTTTACTTTTGTATATGACAGCATTTAATAGTATTAAATTCTGTTCCTTTCATTTTTCAAGCTCACACCCCTATTCTCAATATTCTTTTCAAGTTTTGAATCTTCTCAGGATTACAAGAATTTTCCTATTTTAGACCTAAGAGACAAAGAAAGATTACTCTAGGTTCTGTTGATTCTCACATTAAAGAGAAATACCCATTTACCATTAATATGTACAAGTACATTTCACTTCAAAGATACCTATATTGCTATATAGATTCCCTATTGTGTCTTACTGTTCCATATTACAGGACTGTACTTTTCAGATATTGTTGTAAAACATTTTTAGCATTATAAATATACATCTTAAAATATTCACCATTTACCCTGTTATTAATTAAACCTTCTAAAATAAGTTAATTGCACTTCAGGACTATAGCATTTTATTGCCTTTATTTTTTGAAAGCCACATTATGTTTCATAATTCAATGTAGATTAAGTCACTAGTCACGTGATACTATGTATATAGGAGACTTAGTGTTTATTTTTGTAGTGGTTGTTTTTGACAACTAAGAAGGTCTATATACTTGCTCTAGATGTAGCTTCAGTGTGTAACTTAGTATACAAGCATTGACACATTATTGGTGTTCCCTTATATAACATGAAAATATTAGGTTCTACAGTATTGATGAAATCTTATCTACCTCATCTTTCTATTTCTTTTAATTCAAAACTAAGTATTTCTACTAGGAAAGTTACTTCTTTTACATCACAATGGGAGTGTCTAGTAATATTGTACAAAAGTTTATATTGAAACTAACAAAAATACAAATGGCCTCATTTATCTTTTCAGCAATTAAAGGAAACAAACAAAAGTGTACAAAGTAGTGACATATAGGATAAAAACACTCAAGCCTTATTTTCCTTGCCTAGTGTACCTTGTTCTGTTAGGGGTTTTATATGATCATACTGTGAGATGAAATGCCAATCAAAATTTTTAAACAATCAACGGGCAGCTTAAAAAATAATCTTTGCTTTATATATACATCTCAGATGCATCTGAATTGAAAATTGAGGCAGTGAATGAATAATTTATAACAACTGTCTTTTCTTTAAATCTAATCTTCCTTCTTAACTTTTAATCTAATTTTTGCTATATTGTATACTTTAAATCTCTTTATTTTTAAATTTAAAATTTTATAATTAGTCCATATTTTTAAAAAATTACCTTTGAGTTAATTAGAAATATATAACTTCTCCATAGATTTTTCTCTTAAATGTTTGTTAGTATACTATGATTTTTTCATTTAATCATTAGAAAAACTATAATATAATTTGCGATTAAATATACTTTATTCAAATTAGAATTGAGAGCCAAAGTTCTAGCCTTGACCTTAAAACCCCAAATGTTCCTAACAATTATTATAATACCCTTCAAATTAGGATTATGTTTATTATGTAGCTAAAGGGAATAAGGGTTTTATAGCCTTTTGTTTTCTAAGTAAATGTGATACATATTGAAAAAGTTAAATTTTGTTGTGTATTCATTTATTGAATATGCATTTACATTTTCCATTGAATATTGTGTAAGAAGATACAGTAAAAAGCAGCAGAAACAGATATAAAACTAGTACTCATTTTAATTACAATATGTGCTAAAGGAAACATCCAGGGTATTAGAAGGACTAGATTGGGAAGACAAGGGAAGGTTTCCCTGAGGAATTGATATTTAAACTGAAGTTTTAATAATAAATAAAGATTACATAAGCAACAAAAGTTAGGAAGAACATTTTTAAATGTGAGAAAATTAGTCAAACATTTAAAAATATATAAAAAGTGGTTCCTGGGTGGTTCAGTTGGTTAAGTAGCCAACTCTTGTGTTTTTCTGGAATCATGATCTCATACTGAGTTTGAACCCTGCTTTGGACTCCAAAACTCTGTGGGGGTGTCTGCTGGAGACTTTCTTCCTCTCCCTCTGCCCCTACACCCACTTGTGTCTGTGCATATGCTTTATTTTTCTCTCAAGTCTTTAAAATATATAAACAGAAATCTGTGAAGAGGGATAATCAAAGCGAAGAATTCAAAGGGTTTGGACACTGTGAGCTTTAGAATAATATGGAAATAACAAGATATGGGACTGACATGAGAATTGGTTGATACAACCAAGTAAAAGGTGAAAAATACCTCTAAAGATGATAAAATACGGGACTAGAGATTAGAGTCTGGAGTCATGTATTGTTATTGTCTCATCTTCAATTTGAAAGTTAGAATTCTGAGAGTCAAGAGGTTAAAGAAAATCATTTGCTAACTGTGTATCTAAATGAGATATCAAATGTGTTTTGAAGATTTTATTTATTTGTCAGAGGGGGAGAGAGCACATAAGCAGGGGGAGTGGTAGGTAGATGGAGAAGCAGGCTCTCCCCTGAGCAAGGATCCTGGTGTGGGACTTGATCCCAGGACCCTGTGATCATGACCTGAGCCAAATGCAGGCACTTAACTGACTGAGCCCCCCCAGGCATCCTGAATATTAAATTTTTTTATTTATGTAGTAAAGTGATCTGCTTTCAATAGCATTTCCATATAAAAATAAACAGTTAACACAAAAAATGATTAAAATGGTAAATTTTTTATGTGTAGCTTACCAATTCAAAAAAACACAGTGAAAAAGAAGACATTTTATAGTAGTTATAAAGTATAAGATGATTTGAGTGATCTTAATAGGACATGTATATATAATCTACTTAAATGACTATATCACATTTAGAGTTACAGAAAAAGATGAGAATAAATCTAAAGATAATACTAGGTGAGATGATTAAAGGCTATGCAGTTATAAAAAATTCTTAAAACTGGGGCGCCTGAGTGGCTCAGTGGGTTAAAGCCTCTGCCTTTGGCTCAGGTCATGATCCCAGGGTCCTGGGATCGAGCCCGACTTTGGGCTCTCTGCTCAGCAGGGAGCCTGCTTCCTCCTCTCTCTGCCTGCCTCTCTGCCTACTTGTGATCTCTGTCTGTCAAATAAATAAATAAAATCTTTAAATAAAAAAAAATCTTAAAACTGTATATTTAACAATTATAATGAAATAAAAATAAGTATTTTAAATGAATTTATTGAATTTAACAAAATTGTCATATATATGGAAAAGAAAAGTGGCAAGGATATAAAATATCATTTTGAGAAATAGAGGTAATATAGGGGGATAGAGAATTATCCCATAAGAAATTAAAAAAATATTCTAAAGGAGAGATTGGTATTAGTACATATATTCATATAGACAATGGAAATAAAAATTCCAGTAATATATAATGATCAATTGATAGGTAAATAGAAAAAAAAATCAAGAAATATTATTTTGTAAGAATATAAAATAAGGGGATGGAAGATACGTATCCCCAAATCATTTATCAATCTGCCTAGAATTCTGGGGGAAAAAATAGGTCCATATATCCTACTATATATCTAAATAACAGAGATTTAAATTAAATACCAAAGTAAGAACTTTTATTTTTAAGTCTTTATTTAAATTCTGGTTAGTTAATACACATAATATAAGTTTCAGGTGTACAATATAGTGATTCAACACTTTGTACAACACCCAGTGCTTATCACAACAAGTGTGCTTTTCATTCCCCATTACTGATTTAAACCATCCTCTCACTGACTTCCCCTCTGGTAACCATCAGTTTGTGCTTTGTAGTTAAGAGTATGTTTATTGTGTGGCTCTCTCTCTTTTCCCTATGCTCATTAGTTTTTCTAGTTCACATATGAATGAAATCATACGGTGTTTGTCTTTCTCTGACTTATTTTATTTAGCAGAATATTCTCTAGCTCCATCCATGTTGTTGCCAATGACAAGATTTCATTCTTCTTCAAGGCTGAGTAAAATTCCATTATATCCATATACACTGCATCTTATTTGTCCATTCATCAGTCATTGGACACTTGGGCTGTTTACAATTTGATTATTGTAGATAATGCTGCTGTAGACATAGGAAAGAGTTGTATGTATCTCTTCAAATTAGTATTTTTGTATTCTTTGGGTAAATACCTAGTAGTGCAACTGCTGGGTCATAGGGTGGTTTTATTTTTAACTTTTTAAGGAAACTTCTTACTGTTTTGAAGAATAGCTGTACCTGTTTGCATTCCCACCAATAGTGCAGTATGGTTCCCCTTTCTCCACATCGTCACCAACAACTGTTTCTTATGTTATTGATTTTAGCCATTCTGGCAGGTGTGAGGTGATATTTCATTGTAGTTTTGATTTGTATTTTTCTGATGATGAGTGATGTTGAGTATCTTTTCATGTGTATGTGGGCCAACTATATGTTTTCCTTGAAAAGAAAATGTCTATTCATGTCTTCTACAGATTTCTTAACTGGATTATTTGTGTTTTAGATGCTGAGTTTTAGAAGTTCTTTATAGATTTTAGAAATTAACCTTTTATCAGATAGGTCATTTACAAACATCTTTTCTTATTCTGTAGGTGCCCTTTAGTTTTGTTGATTGATTCCTTCACTGTGCAGAAGCCTTTTATTATGAAGTTACAATAGTTTATTTTTGCTTTTCTTTCCCTTGCCTTAGGAAACCTATCTAGAAAGAAGTTGCAATGGCTGATATCAAATAGGTTACAGTCTGTGTTGTCCTCTAAGTCTGTTAAAGTTTCAGGACTCAAATTTAAGTCTTTAATCCATTTTTTCCCTTTTTTAAAAAAAAAATTATTAACATATAATGTATTATTTGACCCAGGAGTACAGGTCTGTGAATTGTCAGGCCTTTTTTTCATTTTATTTCTTTTCAGTGTTCCAGAATTCATTGTTTATGCACCACACCCAGTGCAGCATGCAATATGTGCCCTCCATAATATCTACCACCAGGCTCCCCCAACCCCTCACCCACCTCCCCTCCAAAACCCTGTTTGTATATAGCCTTTGTTACGTTGAAATATGGTCTCTCTATCCCTACTTTATTGAGTTTTGTTTAATGATTTTATTTATTTACTTGAGAGAGAAAGCATGCATGAGGGTGGGGTGGGGTGGAGTGGAGGGAGAGGGAGAAACAAGACTCCCTGCTAAGCTTGTGGTCTGAACATGGGCCTTGATCCCAGGACCTTGAGATATGACTTTAGCTGAAGTCAGATGCTTATAGACTGAGGCACTCTGAGAGTTTTTATCATAAAATGGATGTTGTACTTTGTCAAATGGTTTTTCTGCATCTACTGAAAGGATCATATGGTTCTTATTTTTCATTTATTAATATAGTGCATCCATTGATTTGTGAATATTGATCTATTTTAACAATGTAGGAATAAATCCCACTTGTTTGTAGTGAGTGATTCTTTTAATGTAATGTGGGATTTGGTTTGCTAGTATTTATGGAGAATTTTTGCATCCAGTCCATTTACATTCAGAGTAATTATTGAGAGGTATGCATTTAGTGCCATTTTATTGGGTGTTTTTTCATTCTTTCTGGAGTTTTTCTCTGTTCTTTTCCTGTCTTTGTCACTATTTATCTTTCCTTTCCCCTTAGAGGGTCACCTTTAATATTTCTTCCAGGTCTGGTTTAGTCTTCACAAACTCCTTTAGGTTCTGTTTTTCTGGGACACTCATTAGCTCTCCTTCTATTTTGAATGATAGCCTTTCTGGTTAGAGTATTCTCGGCTGCAAAATTCTGCCATTCAGCAAGTTCAAGATATCATGCCACTTTCTTCTGGCTTGCCTTGTTTCTGGGGAGAGATCTGCAGCTAGCTTAATTGGTTTCCTTTATAAGTTTGGGACTTTTGTCCTGCTTTTAGGATATTTTCTTTATCACTATATTTTGCAGATTTCACTACAGTATGTCTTGGTGTTGTCCTGGTTTTATTTGTTTTGATGGGAGTTCTCTGTGCCTCCTGGATCTGGTTATCTTTTTCCTTTCCCAGATTAGGGATATTTTAAATTATGATGTTTCATATATTTTTTCTGTCCTTTTTTCTCTTCTTCTTCTTGGACTTTTATATTATGACTGTTATTACATTTGATGGAGTCACTGAGTTCTCCATGTCTTTTGTTGTATAATTCTTTGTTTTGTTCAACTTCATTATTTTACATTATTTTTTTCTTTTATGTCACTAATTTGTTTTTCTGCTTCTTCAAGCTTGTTGTTTGTTGCATCAAGCTTAGTCCCAGACTCATTTATTACATTCTTCTTCTCTGATTCTTTTTTTAACTCTTTTATCTCTTTGGTAAGGATTTCCCTGAAGTCTTCTATTTGTTTTTCAAGCCCAAGATGTATCCTTATGATTGTTGCTTTTAATTCTCCATCAGGTGTTTTATTTCTGTTTCACTTAGATCTCTGGCTACAGATGTATTTTGTTCTTTTATTTGGGATGAATTCCTAAATTTGGCATTTTGTCTAAGTCTCTCTTATAACAACTTCTAAGTTTTGCAGTAAATGAAGTTACAAAGAAAAGATTTACTCCTTTTAGTAAATGAAAACTACTTTCTTTGGAAAATATGACAAATAAAATGATAAAAACATAAGCTTATCTCAGAAGGGGTTTATATTATTATGTAAGGACTGCATAGGTTATGGTGGAAACATTTAAGTTTGAAGAGATACATATGCAGTAAACATAGACAATACCTATAATTGGAAATAAGATCAATAAAATTGGGGAAAACTAACATACCGATTGATTAACATAAATTTCTGATAATGAGGTCTCATTTATCAGTATTCAGTGGGAAGTAATGAAAGTGACATTACCTAATATAGTGAAATTTGTAAATTACTCTATTGTCCTGGTAGTGTTAAACCTGTTTGAAATTCAGTTTGACAAAATATACAAAATTCCTATGCCCTTTGACCCCTGGTAAATAGTACTTTGGAGAGTTTATCCTAAGGAAAATATTCAAAAGAATATAAAAGTAATTCCCTGAATGATTTTTTATACTAATGGAAAATTGGAAGGGAATGCTTAAATCTTTGGCAAGACAGTTAGTAGAATATCAGGTAGCTATTATAATGACTTCTGAACAGTGAATACATTCTTCTGATATGATGGTCAAGCACAGTTATATGTAATATGATGTATGTTTTCAAGTATGTAAAATTTAAGCATGTGAGGAAAGGTTAGATGACAGATAGAAAAACTTCTGGTATGTTGGGAGTTTTAATGACTTTTTTTACATTCTCCCCAAACTTTACTTTTAAGGGTTTATAGAGAGAATGAGAATGGCACAGACTTCTGAGAATAATGTTAGGAATGCTTAAGTATTCTGCTAATTAATGCTGGTAACAATTTGTATTAGTCATGTTCAGTGGATCAGGAACCACTTTAAGTGTTTTGCATGCATTCTCTCATTTAGTGAAAAGTAAATTTCATTTAATGAAATATTTGAAAGCTGAAAAGAGAAATGTTAGGCAAGATAAACTTGTCTTCAAATCATTCAAGGCCTGTAAGTGAGATATGTCAGTCAGAGAAAGATGAATACCATATGATTTCACCCATTTGTGGAATTCAAGAACAAAATAGATGAACATAGGGGATTGGAAGGAAAAATAGGATGAAAACAGAGAGCGAGACAAACCGTAAGAGTCTCTTAACTATAGGAAACAACATGAGGGTTGCTTGAGGGAGAGGTAAGTCGGGAGATGGGATAACTTGGTGATGGGCCTTAAGGAGGGCATATGATGTAGTGAGCACTGGGTGTTATATGCAACTGATGTATCACTAATTACCTCTGAAACTAGTAAGATACTATAAGTTAATTAAATTGAATTAAAAAAAATATTTAGAAAAAATCATTTAAGGCTGTAAGAGAAAAGCACATTTAGAATAGTATTCTATTATTTCATAGTGGGGGGAACAAACACCTATTATAAACAATGTAAAAATTATAAGAAAATAAACCTTTAGAGAACATAGGCAGCAACCTCTTTGACCTCAGCTGCAGCAGCTTCTTGCTAGACATGTCTTCAAAGGACAAGGGAAACAAAGGGAAAAATGAACTATTGGGACTTCATCAAGATCAAAAGCTTTTGCACAGCAAAGGAAACAGTCAACAAAATCTAAAGACAATGGACAGAATGGGAAAATATATTTGCAAATGACATATCAGATAAAGGGCTAGTATCCAGAATCTATAAAGAACTTAATCAAACTCAACACCCAAAGAACAAATAATCCAATCAAGAAATGGGCAGAAGACATGCACAGACATTCTCCAAAGAAGATGTTCAAATGGTCAACAGACACATGCAAAAGTGCTCAACATCCCTTGGCGTCAGGGAAATACAAATGAAAATCACAATGAGGTACCACCTCACACCAGTCAGAATAGCTAAAAATTAAGTCATTTCCTGACTTAATTTTTCTGAGGATGCAGAGAAAGGGGAACCTTCCTACATTGTTGGTGGGAATGCAAGCTGGTGCAACCACTCTGGAAAACAATGTGGAGGTTCCTCAGAAAGTTGAAAATGGAGCTACCTTATGGCCCAGCAATTGCAGTATTGGGTATTTATCCCAAAGATACAAATGTAGTGATCTGAAGGGGTACCTGCACCCCAATTTTTATAGCAGCAATGTCCACAATAGCCAGACTATGGAAAGAGCCCATATGTCCATCCATAGATGAATGGATAAAAAAGATGTGGGGTGTGTGTGTGTGTGTGTGTGTGTATGTTTGTATGTGTGTATACACAATGGAATATTACATAGTCCTCAACGAAGGGGAAGTCTTGCCATTTCCATCAACATGGGTGGAACTAGAGGGTATTATGCTAAGTGAAATAAGTCAGTCAGAGAAAGACAATTATTGTATGATCTTACTGATATGTGGAATTTAAGAAACAATGCAGAGGATCATAGGGGAAGAGGGAAAAATGAAATAAGGAGAAACCAGAGAGGGAGACAAACTATAAGAGACTCTTAATCTCAGGAAACAAATTGAGAATTGCTGGAGGGGAGGTGGGTATGGGGTTTGGGTGGCTGAGTGATAGGACATTGGGGAAGTTATGTGTTGTGAGTGCTGTGTGTTGTGTAAGACTAATGAGTCACAGACCTGTACCCCTGAAACAAATAATACATTATATATTAATAAAAATTTAAAAAAGAGAAAAAATGAACCTTGAAGTAATACTAAGTAAAATAAAAGAACAACAGCATGTGTGTTCCTCCTTTAGACTACACCTTGGGGTATGAACAATGCCATAAATCCAAATATCTAACTAAGCTGGAAATTTGGCCATCTTTCTTGATCCCTTTCACTTTCTCATTCTCTCCTTCTAGTCCATTAACACATCCTGTTGATTCTAACTGCTAAAATATTTCTGAAACTTTTCCTTTCCCCTGCAATTCCCACTGTCTGTTTACTTTTTGTGACATATATATGAGATACTCTGAATAATTACCATGGATTCCCAAGAATAAACAACACCTAGAGCATTCCAAATAATGCTAGTGTTAAACAGGTGATTTCGACCATATCTGGAGTTTAGACTAGTTACATTTCTCTGTATATTTATATATGTATATATGGTCATGTCAACATATTTAAAATTAGACTGGTTTCGACATATCAGATAAAGGGCTATTATCCAAAATCTATAAAGAGCTTAGCAAACTCAACACCCAAAGAACAAAGAATCCAATCAAGAAATGGGCAGAGGACATGAACAGACATTTCTGCAAAGAAGACATCCAGATGGCCAACAGACACATGAAAAAGTGCTCCACATCACTGGGCATCAGGGAAATACAAATCAAAACCACAATGAGATACAACCTCTCACCAGTCAGAATGGCTAAAATGAACAAGTCAGGAAATGACAGACGCTGGCGAGGATGTGGAGAAAGGGGAACCCTTCTACACTGTTGGTGGGAATGCAAGCTGGTGCAACCACTCTGGAAAACAGCATGGAGGTTCCTCAAAAGTTGAAAATAGAGCTACTCCACAACCCAGCAATTGCACTACTGGGTATTTACCCTAACGATACAAACGTAGTGATCCGAAGGGGCACGTGCACCCGAATGTCTATAGCAGCAATGTCCACAATAGCCAAGTTATGGAAAGAACCTAGATGTCCATCAACAGATGAATGGATAAAGAAGTGGTGTGTGTATACACACACACACACACACACACACACACCGGAATACTATGTAGCCATCAAAAGAAATTAAATCTTGCCATTTGCGATGATGCGGATGGAACTAGAGGGTATTATGATTAGTGAAATAAGTCAGTCGGAGAAAGACAACTATCATATGATCTCCCTGATATGAGGAAGTGGAGATGCAATGTGGGGGTTTCAGGGGGAGGAAAAGAATAAATGGAATAAGATGGGATTGGGAGGGAGACAAACCATAAGAGACTCTTAATCTCACAAAATAAACTGCTGGGGGGAGAGAGAGTGTGGTGGGGTTATGGACATTGGGGAGGGTATGTGCTATGGTGAGTGCTGTGAAGTGTGTAAACCTGGCGATTCACAGACCTGTACTCCTGAGGCTAATAATACATTATATGTTTATAAAAAATTAAAAATTAAAATATTTAAAAAATTAGATTGGTTTCATATCATTTATAGTAATTATTGACTATTAAAATGATGTCATCACAATACAGCTAGTTAAAGTTCTGTTCTCATTGTTAGAATTTTGATTTGTTTTATTGTGGCTGTTTTTGCATTTATCTTGCAAAGATTGCTGTGTTGCTTTACAAATCTTAAGGCAAAGTCTAGGGCTCGTCTTAGTTATTGACTGTGGAATCAATGAGAAGGTATTAGAACTTGAGGAAGAATTTTTAACTGAATGAAATATACATCGAAACCCTTCTTGGGAGAAGTCTTTTTTTCTTTGTTGTTTCCCTTATGCTTGAGTATAGGACTGAAGGTGATATATACGCCATATTCCTTCATCCTCCCCCATCAATATGTTTTACCTATAAATGGCTATCTACAAACGTGTCTCGAGACCTATTTTAACAAACAGAAAGTGATAAGGATTTGAGTAAACATCCCCTTAGACACACCGAGATTGAAAGGGTGCAACTTCTTTGTTGTTGTTGAAGCAGGAGGATTGCACTTGCCTTATTATGATGGAAGGGTTTTCTTTTGTGTCCTCATTATAATTAATTCCTTTGTAGGCTTTTTCCTATATTGTTTTCTGTCTGTTCCTTATTGTTATTTATTTTATCTTTATCTCTTTTACGTTCACCTTTTCTTTATTCAATCCTTAAACTTATGAGTATGAGTAAATTTGACCAAAATAGATGTTTTAAAAATAACATTTAATATAGTTTAATAACAAAAATAATAATCTTCAATTTAGAAAATCTGGAAACAGGAAAGTTTCTCTTTTCTTTATTTTTTTAGAATTCATATGAGTTTATTTGCTTATTTTAATATGATCAGTTAGCCAACATATAGTACATCATTTGGTTTTGATGAAGTTTTAAAGAGGAAATGTACATCTAAAATATATTACTCTGGGATAATTACCACTAACATTGCCATAGATGTTTGATATGTTTTTACATAGTTGAAATCATACTGTATGCAGACTTATGTATTTCATTGCACATGACATTGACTCATATTTCTACATCATGAAAATATTTAATGACTGTGTAATATTCCATTTTAAATAGATGCCATAGTTTATTTCCCTGTTTCTCTACATTTGGTATTTTATTTATACACTTCTCTATTAAAAAATGATTTCATGTTCATCTTAGAGTATAAAGCTCAATCTAAAATTCAGACTTTTTCCTGTGATATATTCCTAGAGTAAGCTTTACTAGGTTAAAGAGATTGTTTACCTTTTGAGGCTGTTGATTCTTCTTACCACATGGCTTTCCAGAAAGATTATGCCAAGACTGTCTGTTGCTATCAGCATTGTAAAAGGATTTGCATCTCACCAAGTGGGCAGGGTTTTTTAGTTTCTTTAACTGTATTTTACATCAATGAGTGCATAATTTCCTGTATGGTTGTGTGTAATACATTATCAAGTTAATATACTAAACAAAGTGTGTTACTTTATATACAGATTTGAATCTTACCCAACTTATTCTGAAGGCAGTATATATATGGTATATTTTTTCTATACTTGTAATCTTATTTTTTTCTGGTTTATTACTCTGTGATATTGAACTACTAACTTTTTTCCCTAAATTCTACATTTTTGTTTCCTTGACAACTGAGCCAGTACTTTGGAGAATACGTGATCCTGCATTTTAGGACAATGAGAAATACCAAAGTCATGAGAGAGTATAACTAATGTATAGGATACTGGAGTAGGAATCAGATGCCCTACGTTCCATTTCCAGCTTTGCTTTTGTGTATCATGGCCAAATTTGATTAAAGAAGTTGCCCAATCTGTAAAATGGGGATGATTGTCTAACCTTACAGGGATGCTGGAGGGATTAATGTAATATTTTTCCTCATACATTTTGCATCCTTCCAAAAAAAAAAAAATCTAAACATTAGAGACCCAAAAAACTAAAGTGAATCATATGTTTAAATAAAGCTTAAATAAAGTAAAAAAAAAAAATTAAAAAAAAAGTAGAAATTAATTTTTATACTTTCAAACTTGTGTATTCCAAATATAATTTATTAAATGAAAGCCTTTGGTTACTTACACAAAGTATAGATTGGCTATGGGGTTTCTCTAAATGTAGCAAAAAGTGATATCGCACTATGAATGAGTAGCTTCTGCTTTGTAAGTTATATCACTTTAGATACATTCTTCTGCATTTATCATGTATTACATTATAATGTGAGAAGTGAAATTAATTCTTAAATTCACCATGGGTTAACACAATGAGTCTGAAAATAGTATAAAAGTATTTTGCTTTATTAATTTGTGATATTTTCATTTAGTAATTGGACTATGAAATAGTGGCATGACAAATAATATCTTTATTGTCATTCCTTGAATTAGTGTTTTTTTCTGAATTTGCAAATTTTCTGTATTCATTGATCTCAGTTTTTAAAATTGAGAATGGACATTTTCAGGGCACCTGGGTGGCTCAGTGGGTTAAAGCCTCTGCCTTTGGCTCAGGTCCTGTTCTCAGGGTCCTGGGATCGAGCCCTGCATCTGGCTCTCTGCTTAGCGGGGAGCCTGCACCCCCTCTGCCTACTGGTGATCTCTGTCTGTCAAATAAATAAAATCTTAAAAAAAGAGAATGGACATTTTCTAAAAATACTGGTTGAGTAGAAAAGTGTGATAAGTTTAAATAATCCTTATCCCTCGTTTAGAAATTTTCATTAAAAATCCTCATGGTAGAGAAAATGGTAATTAAGTCTGACTTTGAGCTCCTTGAGGATAGGGCCTATGTCTACACATCTTTTTATACCCAGTGTCTAGCATACAATAGTTGCTTAGTAAATGTTTAATGAAGAAATTAGTTGAAATAAAAAATAAAATCAATGCCATAAAGGTTGCTTCCTTGAAAAGTAATGTACCTCAAGAGTTACAAAATCCTTTGAAACAGTGTCTTAGGTAAAGATAGTACTTCGTACATATACCACACTTTTCTAAGTACTCAATGCATTCATCATTCTTCAAAATTCAAATTTCTAGGGCATTGGCTATCCTAGGTCCAGATATTTGAAGGCAGTTCTGTTTTGACAAATGAAAGCTCATGCTTTGCATAAAGGTAGACAAGTAATTATTTTCTGGGATACAAGTAGAAGTTTTGCCCTTTAATCTTTGTTTTCAGGGACAGCCAGCTTGATAGTGGGTCTATAGCAACTTTTAGTATTCCAAGAGAAACTCCCTTTTTTGGAATGCTTTAGAATGCCAGTAATGTTTCAAAATAGATTAAACTTTTTGCCATATTTATTTGTAATAGAAGATACCATTTTGTTTGAATTGTCACAAATTAGTTGTGAGGTGTACATCAGTAAATTTACTGATGTATATGATATTTCTCATAAAAATGCTGTCCCTGTGCAGATTTGTGTGCTTCAGTAAATGAAAAATGTATTGGAGCAAAGAAGCACCCCTGCCAACTGTAGGATTTTGTAAAATCCTAGTAGTATAAAGTGTATCACACATTGAACAATGCACACACACACACACACACACACACACACATATGATTTCATTTATTTGACAGAAAGCACAAGCAGTGGGAGCAGGAGAGGGAGAAGCAGGCTCCCCACTGAGCAGGGAGCCCAATGCAGGACTTGATCCCAGGACCCCAGGATCATGACCTGAGCAGAAGGCAGACTCTTAACCATTTGAGCCATCCAGGTGCCCTGAACAGTACGTATATTCTTTTTTAAAATATTTTATTTATTTATTTGACAGACAAGAGATCCAAGTAGGTGGAGAGGCAGCAGAGGGAGAGAGAGGAGGAAGCATGCTCCCCGCCGAGCAGAGCCCGATGCGGGGCTCGACCCCAGGACCCCAGGACCACGACCTGAGCCTAAGGCAGAGGCCTTAACCCACTGAGCCACCCAGGCGCCCCAACAGTACATATATTCTTAAAGAATTACATAATTCATTACAAAAAAAGTCACTGCCCTTGAGGAAGTTTGTTGAGTGAGTAAAACTTATAGTGGTTGGTAGATGAAGGAAAGAATTATGAGACTAATGGTAGAATAGTGAGTCATCTCGGGATTAGGTAATATCTTCATCTTTTAGTATCTATGCAAGATTAGAGAATAAAGTGAAATTTCCACAATTCTGATGGAACTCAGAGTCTAAATGGAATACCACTTTTGAGGAGTGAATTAGGCTTTCAGGGATGTGTGTGTTTCTGTCTTTTTTTTTTTTTTTTTGTCTTGATAGTGTCCATTCTTTTTCAAAAGTCTCATGCAATTTCTTTATTCCTCATTTTATCCTAGAAATGTGGAATACTCAATCTGCAGGTGACCTTAGAGATACGCTTCTAGTCTAAAAACCTCATTTTCATGGGAGGGAACAGATTTACCCAGAGGACCTGTGTTTGTCTCATGGCACAAAGCAAATTATGATTGAGCAAGGCTTAACATCTAAGTGCCATAATATCTGCTCCAGTGAGTTTCCCTCTTTAGCATACTGTCTCCTTGGTGTTGTGTTTTAACTGGCAAGCTAATCTAGCAAAATCTCTCACACTACCTTCTGCTCATCTAAAATGATATATGTGAGATGTTAACTGATGAGGAGACTAGACAGATCAAATGGACTGATTTATGGATCCCATTGTGATGAAAAATGAGGATTGATTTATAGTTTTTTTGTAGAATTAGGAATCTAGAGATTTGTTTCCAGGACTTGCAGCGGGTATAGCCTTTTAAAACTAAGAGAATCTGACTGAAGTTGATAAGTTTGTTCTCATTGTGTAAGTTATCTCAGATAATCAACAGACAAGTAAACAATTAATAAGAGACTCCAAAAGACTAAATTCCTGTGAGGTGGGTTGTTGTAGGATGCTCTTTTAATGGTGAGCTGCACGTTATGGATGGTTAGAGAAGGCCTATGTGAGAAGGTGGTATTTGAATAATGGGAAGGAGACAATCATGCATAAATTCAGGAAAAGAGCCTTCTAAGAGCAGAGAGAAGAATACATGTGAAGGCCCTAATGCGGGAATGGATTTGGGACATTTGAGTGAAAGATAACAGACAAAGTGTGGTTGGTGAATAGTGAATAGGGATGTGGGATGAAGTCAGATGAAGTTGGAACAGTGGGAAGAAGAAAAATTACATAGGGCTTTGTAGGCCCCAGCAAAGAATTCAAATAAACAAGAGTTTGGATCTCTTAGCTATTTGACCTCAAATAAATTTCTTAACTTTTTTGAGCTTCAGTTTTCTCCTTTGTAAATTGAGGATAACTGTTGCTTTGCAGGGTTGTTTATAAGGGTCAGGATTATAAATGTAAAATGGCACAAAGGACACTCAAGAAGTTGGATGTTAACCTGGAATTATTATAACATTGTATGCCACCAATACTTAGAAATTAAAAAAAAGAAGTTGGATGTTGATGATAATAAGAGAGGTAATAAATATCCATTGTAAACCTGTGTGTCAGGCATAGTGCTGGACACTTTACACTTATTTATTTTGAAATCCTCAAAACAGTTTTCTAAGATATAATGAATATTAGAAAAATTGTTACTTGTACAGTTATACAGTCCTAAGTAGCAGATATTCTATTCAAAATAAAATCTCAGTGACTCCAAAGTTAGTTTCTTCCTATTTTATAAAGTGAGTAAGTGAATTAAATTGTGTGAGCTGGTTTTGTATATAAGTGCACTTTATGGCTCTACATGCTTTTGGAGATGAGATCAGTCTTCGTTATTGCATGAATATCTCTTTCCATGCAGAAACCTTATACATGTTCACATTCCTCTCAATGCCTAAGATAATGTCTTATTCCTCCTAGAAACTCTTATTATATTTTTGGCTGAGTAGATCTGCATAAAGACATTAATATTTGCCAATAATATGCCACTAGTTTTTAAGAAACATAAGGAACCTTAAGGCTTTTGTATTTGCAAGATCCCATATTTTTTCCTAAAGACACATATAGCGCCCTCTTCTTTTGAAAGTGTTTTGCCTGTAATTGTAGTAGTTGGAAATGTCAAAATAGTGCATTAACTTACTGAGCTCCAGATGGCTGATTTTTTTGTTGTTGTTTTGCTTTATGTTGTTTAAAGGACAGTAGAATTGGCAACAGAACTATCTGACTGATGTCAGATTTGTGTAGTATAAATTCTATTTGTGTAGTAAACATATACTTAAGAACCCCACAAAGCAGTAAAAATTCCTCACTGAATATATTTGATAAGGTGAAAGGTTCATTTTGTGATGAGATTTATTAAAAATTTATTGATTATCTTAACCAATGAAGATATTTAACAGTGACATTTTAGTTGGAGTAGGGATAGAAGGAAATGAAGTTTTATTAGAGATGTGTGTGTGTGTATGTGTTGAAGTACTATATTATACTGATTTCCTCTATAAGAAATAGATGTTATGCTGAAGTAATAAAATGTCAAATGTGGACAGTGAAGTAATGTTATTTTTTAGAATAATTATCTGGTGAAACAGGAATATGTGTTTTCTTATGTTCAAATTCACAACTTAGGTCTTTAGAGGTAAGAATGCTACTGGCAAAAATGGGTGGTAATCTATGAAATTAATTCCATCACATTGGTTAAATTTATACTGCTGCTTCTGTTGGCATAATGTCTGCTATATGATATATAGTCCTTATGAACCGGAACATTGTTTATACTTTTATTTAAAAAACCCTATGAGTACTACATTCTCAAGTACTAGCTCAGTATTCTTATCAGGTTGTTCTTTCAAGTTAGGCTAGGGCTTTGGGCAACATATTTTGTGATATTCCTTGTATACTATTTAAGAACTAGAAATAGTTTTAATGCAGCATAGATTAATTATCACAAAAAGCTTGAATAACCTATAAATCCATCACTACTGTAAAAAAATACAAACAGATGTTTTACTTCGTTAGCTAAAATCAGTTTATTGAAATGAAACCAAGAAAGATCAACTTCCAGGCATTTTTAGAGTTTACATATTCTAACTTAAATAAGACATTCCTCTTTTAAGGAGGAGGAAGTCCCATTTAGTAGGATAGAAGACTATCCTACTAAAATACTGTTATACTTACTAAAATACTGTTTGATCCCAAAGATGTCAGTTTACTTAAATAAACTGAAAATTTATGGAATAGCTGATTTTATTGTAAAAAGCTTGTCACTAGGGGCGCCTGGGTGGCTCAGTGGGTTAAAGCCGCTTCGGCTTTCGGCTCAGGTCATGATCCCAGGGTTCTGGGATCGAGCCCCATATCGGGCTCTCTGCTCTGCGGACAGCCTGCTTCCTCCTCTCTCTCTGCCTGCCTCTCTGCCTACTTGTGATCTCTGTCTGTCAAATAAATAAATAAAATCTTAAAAAAAAAAGCTTGTCACTGTTGATGTTATGATAATTTTTTAGAGGTCAGATCACATAAAGGGGAAATTGAGTGTTCAGTTTCATACAATCAAATTAAACTGTCCTCTCCCTCTCACTATTGGCTATCTATAAAATATTCTCTTTTGTACTTCCTGCTGTCTGCTGTTAAATGTAAGCACTTCTCAGATTTTCTTACTTGGCCTTATTTTCTCACTTTTTAAATTCTCTATGGGAATCTTTTTTTATATGTATATATTTATTAGTTAGAGAGAGAGAGCGAGCACAGGCAGACAGAGAGGCAGGCAGAGGCAGAAGCAGGCTCCCTGCCAAGTAAGGAGCCCGATGTGGGACTCGATCCCAGGACGCTGGGATCATGACCCGAGCCAAAGGCAGCCGCTTAACCAACTGAGCCACCCAGGCGTCCCTCTCTATGAGAATCTTGAACTCAACTTTACCAATAGTAATTTGGAGGCAGAGTTGATTAGTGGTTAAACACACAGGCCTCAGTGTTAGACAGACTTGGGATCAAATTCAGGTTCTACCACTTAACCAGTAATGTGACTTTGTCCAAGTTTTCTCATCCTCAGTTTCCTGATGAGTAAAAATGAAGATTACAGGATCAGATAACTCAGATTGCTTAAACCTGATTAGCTTTTCCATCTTATCTAGCCCAGCATCCCCATGCATTCACTTACCAAGTTAAAATAAGTTTATGTTCTAAATGACTATCTAATCCAGTTTTGTCTAACTGCAGTGTTTACAGCACATCATCATATTCTTCCCTGATGATTTTTTAATTTTTTAAAATTTTTTTTAGGATTTTTATTTATTTATTTATTAGAGAGAGCTCAGGCAGGCAGAGTGGTAGGCAGAGGCAGAGGGAGAAGCAGGCTCCCTGCCGAGCAAGGAGCCGGATGTGGAACTCCATCCCAGGATGCTGGAATCATGACCTGAGCCGAAGGCAGCCGCTTAACCAACTGAGCCACCCAGGTGTCCCTTCCCTGATGATTTTAAAAGACTCAAAACAAATCTGCTTCCATTCTCTCCCCTAGCTGCTTTTCTATATACCTCCTTGTCCAACCCCTCATTTTTAGTGCGGATCTATTTGTCACTCTATAGGCTAAATCTTTCTAGTGCTTTCTACTTACCTATGATGGTTTCTCAAATTTGGCCAAAATATAATCCTCTTTTAAAAGAAAATCCCTTTTATACCCAAACCAAATAAAGACACCACAACCCCCCCCCAAAAAAAACCCAAAAAACAAAAACCTAAAACAACCACAAAAAAAACTACAGACCAATATCCCTCATGAACATAGATGCAAAAATTCTCAATAAAATACTAGAAAACCCAGTACATTAAAAAACTCATTAGTCAAGTGGGATTTATTACCAGGATGGAAGGGTGGTTCAGTATTCACAAGTCAATCAGTATGATATATCACATCAATAACAGAAAGGCTAAGAACCATATGAACATTCAATAGATGCAGAAAAATATTGGACAAAGTACAACATCCATTTATGATAAAACCCCAACAGAGTAGGGTTAGAGGGACCAGACCTCAACATAATAAAGACTGTCTATGAGATACCCATGGCAGACTTCATCCTTAATAGGGGAAAAAAACGAGAGCTTTTCTTGTAAGTTCAGGGACAAGACAGGGTTGTCTGTTCTCAACAATTTTATTCAACATAGTACTGGAATTCTAGCCACAGCAGTCAGACAACAAAAAGAAAAGCATACAAAAAAGTAAGGAAGAAGTAAAATTTTTACTATTTCCAGGTGATAAGATTCTGTATAGAAAACTCAAAAGACCATAGGACTGATCAGCAAATTCAGAAATGTTGCAGGATATGAAATCAATATGCAGAAATCTGTTGAATTTCTATATACTAATAATGAAGCAGCAGAAAGATAAATTAAGAAAATAATCCCATTTATAGTGGTACCTAAAATAATAAAATACCTAGGAATATATATGCACACACATTTATACAAATGGAATACTGCTCAGCCATTAAAAAAAAAAAAAAAGGAAATCTTGCTATTTGTAATGACCTGGATGGAGTTAGGGAGTATAACGTTAAAGGATGGAACTAGAGAGTATAATGCTAAACAAAATCAGTGAGACAGATAATGACAAATAACATGATTTCACTCATGGGGAATTTAAGAAACAAAGCAAGCAAAGGGAAAAAAAAATGAGAGATAGCGAGTAAGTCAGAACAAGAAACAGACTTTTATTTATTTTTTTAAAGATTTTATTTATTTATTTGACAGACAGAGATCACAAGTAGGCAGAGAGGCAGGCAGAGAGAGAGAGAGGAAAGGAAGCAGGCTCCTCCCTGAGCAGGGAGCCCGATGGCGGGGCTTTATCCCATGACCCTGGGATCATGACCTGAGCCAAAGGCAGCGGCTTTAACCCACTGAGCCACCCAGGTGCCCCAAAACAGACTTTTAATTTTAGAGAATAATCTGATGGTTACTAGAGGGGAAGGCAGGGTGAGGGGTTAGGTTATATATGTGATGGAAATTAAAGAGTGCACTTTTTGAGATGAATACTAGGTGATGTGTGGAATTATTGAATTACTATATTGTACATCTGAAACTAATATAACATGGTACATTAACTAACTGGAATTAAAGTAAAAACTTAAAAAAAGAAAAACCTTCTCAAGGACCCCAGTGTTGACTGAAAATGTTTTAATTGTAGTGTTTAATATGTGCCAACCCGAAATGAGGTATAGTCTGTGCCAATAGCCCATACACAACTTTTACAAGTATACACATTAAAGAAAAAAAATAAAAAACAAAAAAAATCAAGTTTGTATTAAGCAATATATAATGTTTTGCGGAACATAAATTACTCTTCACAATGTGAAGATACTACATTGCAGGCATTTTGGAGTTCTCTCTCTCTCTCTCTCTATATATATATATATGTATATATAGTCCTATATATAGGACTATAGGATGACCCAGTCATACCACTCATAATCTGTATTCCATCTATTGTTAATTTTTGGTTGGTACAGTATTCTGCAATGTCATTTGGTCTTTATTTGGTAGAATAATGAATTGTTTTTATATTAAGGCCGTCTCTGTTCTCATTAACCTAAGATAGTTAAAGTCATACTTCCCAGTAGCCATGTGATCATAAATGCAAACATGGATACTGTGATTAGTTAGGAGGAATTGGTTATAATGTGGGTATCCGAATGATTCAGTTTATGTACAGGTTTATCACATTATCTTACAAAATGAAAAAAAAAAAAGAAATGAAACTGTAGAATTTTACCTTACACAATTCAGAGGACCTTGAAATATGTTTGAGGATCCCAGTCTGAGAAACATTAACCTTGAGCTTCATGTTTACTTATTTGCTATAGTGGCAAATTCCCAAACATTGTACCTCAATAATAATTATAATTTCTGACTAAAAAATCTTACCTGCCTTGGGGCACCTGGGTGGCATCGTTGGTTAAGCATCTGACTGTTGGTTTTAGCTCAGGTTGTAATCTCAGGGTGGTGAGATCGAGTCCCACATCAGGCTACATGCTCAGTGTGGGGTCTGCTTGAGAATCTCTCTTCCTCTGCCCCTCCTGCTCATGCTTATTCTCTCTCTCTCTCAAATAAATAAATCTTAAAAAAAAAAAAACCAACTTATCTGACTTGAGTGCTTACCTGACCTTCCCCAAATATAATCAGAGTATCTATCTTTCAAAGTACCATACCATCCCATATCTACTTCTTTCATGGCGCTTATCATATTATTCAATAACTACGTATTGCTCATCATTTCTTTCCTAGAGTAAGCTTTTTGATGACAGGATTATGTCTTGGTATATCTCTGTGTCCCAGTGCCTGTAACCTCATAGAACTTAAACATTGGGTGAGAATATTCTAATAAGAAAATGACACAAGAAGCACAGTAAGAGATAGACAGTACTGTTTTGTGATGAAAGTGAAAACCCGGCTAATTCATGTGTGCAGAGAATAGGGCAGTCAATTAAAACTTTATACTTTAAAAAAGAAAAGCTTTTGTTTTGATCTGTGAACGGTGGCATATTCTGAATCATAGATTCTAAAAGTGCAGGAAATTTGAGATCATCTGGCTCAGTGGGTTTAAAACTTTATTTTTTTTAAGTTTTTGTTTATTTAATAGAGTGAGAGTGAGCAGGGAAAGGGGCAAAAGGGGGAGGGAGAGGGACAAGCAGACTCTGATGAGTTAGCAGCCCAATGTAGAGCTCAATCTCATGACCCTGATATCATGAACTGAGCCAAAATCAAGTTGCATAACTCTCTTGCACAGGGTCCTGGAGTTTGGACTAAAAATAGCAGTGAGCCTGTGTCCAGGTTAGCTACCCTTATTATGTGTCTCTGTGCCTGTCATGCGGGTGGGTGAGGAAAATGTTGCCTGCCAGTAGTTTTGTCTGCCGCGAGGCAGTGCCACCTCTTCCAGATATGCTCCAAGTAGGAGGAACCATCTTTCCCAGTCCATCCCATGGGATCCTTAGGTTGTGCTGTCTGCCCCTGGGCTGTCTGCCCTCCTTTTCCACAGGATCCTTGCATTGCCTTCTGGGCTCTACAGTAGCCACACCTGGGACCTCTAAAACTCCAGTCTTTTACTCATACTGATCAAGATGTAGGTGCTAATTAGTGTAGTCTGTCCTACATTCATAGTTGAAGATGATGCCAGCTTCAACAAAGTGGATATTGAAAATACAGATGTTATTTCTTCCCTTCCACATGCACATGCTCCATGAATTGGGACCCAGTGTTAGGAACTCCTGGGTTACTTTAAATCTGTTTACATTTCATTATCTGATATATCTCAAGGACCTTTGTCAAATAAAAGGTAAGTATATTGCTTAAGCTTTCTTTTATCAAATATGGTGATCGGTTATAAGGGCTTATAAAAATTATTAGTAGCTATACTTTAGAGTTTTAAGGATTTACTTGGTGTGACTCATCCATACACCCAGTGTTCACCCTAATTGCAAAATACTTGTTTTAAAAGAAAATATGAATAGATTTTAAGTATGGGATACATCACACATTTATTTTGTTTCATATGAAAGAGAAGCATGGCAGATTTATTATCATACAGATTTACTAATTTTGAATATTATTAAATATTTTAATTAGCTTTCGCTAGCAAATTATTTAATAGTGGTTTATCCTTTCCTTGTTTTTGTCTCTGAAAGTGTACAAATCAAATGAGTTGGTTTTTTTGTAAGAAATGCAGTTCAGTATTTTGAGATCAACATTTTACTTATTAAAATTATCACCCTTTCTGGGTGCCTGTGTGGCTCAGCCCGTTAAATGTCTGCCTTTGGCTTAGGTTGTGATTCCAGGGTCCTGGGATCAAGCTCCACCTCAGGCTCCCTACTCAGATGGGAGTGTGCTTCTCCTTCTGCCACTCCCCTTACTCTTGCATGTGCTTTCTCGTTTCTCTCTCTCTCTCATTTTCTCAAACAAATGAAATATTTAAAAACATTAAATATCACCCCTTTGTTGCCTGCCAGTGGTTTTGTCTACCCCTTTGTCCCAGTTAATGTAAAAAATTAAAATTTATTGTGTATTTGAATAATTGTTTGATGTTATTATGAAATATTTTCCTCCATAGTCTACAAATTATGTGTTTCACAGCAGAAGAAATAACAATAGGGCTACAGAATTTAAATATATTATTAGAGGTTCTGTTTACTTGACATTTCTACTAGTACATATACTGAAAGAATGATATAAATACTTTTTCTTTGATGGTCTTAGATTCTGTGATTTTGGGTGAAATAGTTCATCTAGTGTTTGATATGTAGAAACTTCAGTAAGTTTGAATATTTAATAATATTCAAAATTGGTAAATCTGTATGATAATAAATCTGCCATGCTTCTCTTTCATATGAAACAAAATAAATGTGTGATGTATCCCATACTTAAAATCTATTCATATTTTCTTTTAAAACAAGTATTTTGCAATTAGGGTGAACACTGGGTGTATGGATGAGTCACACCAAGTAAATCCTTAAAACTCTAATACATAATATCATATGTAGAAACTTACTGAAGTTTCTACATATCATGATTCTACATATCATGATTTCTCATTGAAAGCCCTATACTTTAAACATTTTAGTTAATCACATTTATATGAACTTAGCCAAATCCTTTTGGGACAAATAATATGTATAATTTGAAGTATAATGATGTTTTTTCATTATTTTAACATAAGTTTATTCAAACAATCATAATGGAAGCTAACAATTTGAATTATACAGTGACAGTGTATAGATTTTTACTTGGATGAATGTAAAAACAATTGATGTTATGTTAGTTTGGTAGGGCAGCTGTAATAAATACCACAGATTGGGTGACCTAAACAACAAGTATATTTTCTTACAATTCTAGAGGTCAGAGATCAAAGATCAAGTTGTCCATAGGGTTTATTTCTTCAAAGACCTTCTTCCTTGACTTATAGATGGCCATCTTCTTCCAGTGTCTTCACCTTAATGGTTTTATCATATTGGTTTAAAAAGAACTTTCTTTTCCCTATCCTAGAATTTCATATATATTCCTTATTTTGCCCTTTTAAAAGGTCTTAATTAAAAACATTGTGTCCTGCAATGGAAAATGACAATATGAAGTTATACCATGATAGTAATTTTCTGAATAGGTTTTTATCTTATAGATCCCAAATTGATAACATGTAGTATCTTTTATGCTGAAATTTTCAAGCAATTTCAAGAATTTTTACTGTAAAATTTTAAATGAAATTATTTGAAATATTGTAATCTATTTCTTTAAAATAGCTTATATATTTTTTGATAAATGAATTATGTAACTCTTAATCTCCCTTTATGAAATAAGTTTTTTAATAGAAGTCATTTAAGATATTAATTTGATAATACATTTGAATATAGGAAAAAAGTCTCATACAAACATATGTAAGCATATAGATAGAAAAATTTATCTGAAATGTGTTTCATATATAATTGAAGAGGAGCCATGTAAATTTTTAGAAATATATTGAGTTGTGTAGCTCACCAAATACATCATTATTAGAATGAGCAGGTAGATTGACTTGAACCAGGCTCTTGTTTTGTTTCCTTTTCCTACTGAAACTCAAGGAACAGATGGTGAAGAAAATGGGTTTTTTATTTTTTATGCTTTTAATGTTATAGCAGCCTCTCAAAACAATACTGTGAACCATTGTAGATATAATTCCAAATTTGTTAATGTATAACATTTTCTTTTCAGAGAACAGCAGTGATAGATAAGAAACTCAGTGTGAATAATGTAGCCAAAGAAAACTGACTACATTATGGTTTACAAATCATGGTCAGTAACAGTAACAATATTTCTGTTTTCTTGACACTATTATTGTCTTTCCTATTTGAAGGTCATACCACTAATAGTAATTGCTATTTGTGTGCATGCTATAGTTGAAAATACTCATCTACAAATCAGTAGTTCTTCCCAGCGTTTGTAGCAAGATACCTTTACAACTTAGAAGTAGAAGTTTTAACTCAGATTACAAGTAAATGTGTATTTGCATTGAAGAATGACAGATCATGCTCAGACTAAATCAATCAAAATTCAGAAGTGGTGGTAAAGTCTTGTAAGAGGAGCTTGGGAAGATGGCAGAGTAGGAAGACTTCATGCTCATCGTATCCCATGCTTTTAAGTAGATATTGCCCACATCCAGGTTAACAAACCAATGCATGTTATCTAAAGACTGGCAGAAGGAACTCTACAACTAAATATAGACAAGAAGCTGCATCTGAAAGGTTAGGAAGCTCAGAAAGGGGGAGGGAAGCTGTCCACAGGAGGGGCAGAGCTGCATGGATAGAGGGGAGAGAAACAGGTCTTCAATCCAGGGAACTCACTCAGGGAAGGCTAATCACCATAACATTTGGCTTTATAAACCAGAAGGGCTGAAGTCTTAAGAGTTTATAAAACCAGTCCTACTAGAAGCTTTTAATGTCTGGGGACTGAGCACTAAGTGATCCCTGAGGGTGAGTGATAGCTGGGTTTTGACCCTTGGCAACATAAAATTACCAGTTTTTACAAGCTGGGGTCAAATGGGAGACAAATCTGTTCATACTGACTTCAAAGTATGTTGCTGAACTTCTCCAAAAATAAAAAATAAAATAAAACAAAATAAAAATAAGGCAGGTGCCATTTTCCTCCTGCACTCTCCAGCATAAACACAGCGCTACCTGCCAGAGGCAGGGCTGTACAGACCTTTGCTATCTAACCCCTAGGAGTGTAAGAAGCCCAGAAGTTCTCCTGAAGGAATAGCCCATTCTAAGTCTGCTAGCAAATTTTGTTAAATAGGCCCATGTTCCCTAGTCAGTGAGCCAGGCACTAGTGCACAGCTGCCACAGTGTGTGCTGCACACATCCCCATGGTGTCCAGCCATGCACTATAATGTGCTGCACCTAACTACATGCCCCCAGCCATGTTTGTGCTGCATGAAGGAGCTGCAACTTACAGTGCTGAGCTACCTGTGCCGCACAGGCATAGTGCCTTGCACTCAGCTTCGTACACCTACCTACTGTTGTGCCCAATGCCCATCTGCCAGGGGCACAGCTGCTCTTGTTTATGCTGCACAGAGTTGCCATGCTGGGCCTGACTGCCAGATGGTGCCTGCTTGTGCACCCCCAGGCACCTTCACATGCCAGACCCAGCTGTACCCAGCTGTGCATCCCTGGTAGCTCCGGCATGCAGTTCCCATCTACCACAGTGCATTGAGAGATCCAGCATAGGGCAGTGACTCAACACAAAGTTTGCTGTTACTGCCATCCCTCTCCCTAGTTCCCTGATAGGCATGCCCCCACAGAGCTGGCCTTCATTAGTCCCACTAACACCACAGGGAGCAAGCATAGCCCACAACAGGTAGAGAGTCAGTGCAGATCACTGCACCAAAAGAAAAAGTGACTCAGACATAAGGTCAGGGCATAAGCAACATACATAGGACACTTTCCCGAAGTGCCAGGTTCTGGTGAACAGGGGACACTGCACTGCATCTCACTCAAGGACCTTCTCTTTCTAAAGTCACTACTTTCAAGAGCAGAAGACACAACTATCTTTCTTAACACACAGAAACAGTCACAGAGAAGCAGAAAAAATGGAGATAGAGAAATTCATCCCAAATGAAAAATAGGACAAGGTCATGGCCAGAAAGCTAAGTGAAACAGATATAAGTAAGATGCCTGATAGAGAATTTATAGTAAAGATCATAAGGATACCGGCTAGAGAAAGGAGTGGAAGACGTAAGTGACACCTTTAACACAGGGATAAGAAGTTACATGGTAGAGGTAAAGGGCACAATAAATGAAATGAGAAACACACTTGATGTAATGAATGGCAGGCTGAAAGAAGGAGAGGAAGGAATTAGTGACCTGGAAGACAGAGTAATGGAAAGTGATCAAGCTGAAAAAAGAGAAATGAATTATTCAAAATGAGAATAAACTTAGGGGACTCTGACTCCATCAAGTATAGTAACATTTGTATTATAGGAGTCCATAAGAAGAGAGAGAAAAGAGGGAAGAAAATTTATTTGAGGAAATAATAGCTGACAACTTTGCTATTCTGGGGTATGAAACCGATGCCCAGATCTAGGAGCTACAAAGAACCCCCAACAAAATCTACAAAAGTAGACTCAGACTAAGAAATATTATAATTAAATTGGTAAAATATTGTGATCAAAATTCTTAAAAGCAGCAAGACGAAAGAAGTTAGTAATTTCCAAGGGAAAACTCAGAAGACTAGCAGGAGCTTTTTCAACATGAACATTAGAAGTCTGAAGGGAGTGGCATGATATATTAAAAGTGCTGAATGGGAAAAATCTGCAGATAAGAATACTTAGTCCAGCAAGGCTAGCTTTGAGAAAAGAAGGAGAGAGTTTCCCAGAGAAACAAAAACTAATGGAGTTAATGACCACTCAACCATGTCTGCAAGAAATATTAAAAGGGACACTTTGAATGGAATGGAGATACCAAAGGTGACAGTATAGAGGTATGAAACACAAAAGGCAGAAAAAATGAATATTATTAAAAAAATCAGTCGAGGAACTAACAAAAAACCATGTAAAAATGTAATAACATACACCTAGAACATGGAGAGGATAAGAGAAAAAAATGGGTTCAAACTTAAATGACTGTCAACTTAGTATAGATGGCTGTATACTTAGGAGGTTTTATACAAATATAAGAGTAACCGTATATCAAAAGCCACTAATAAATATAGAAAGAACAAAGAGGAAATTGAAATCTATGACCAAAGAAAATCAGCAAAACATGAAAGAAAGAGCGATCAGACAGAATATTCAGAAATAACCCCAAAACAAGTAATAAAATGATCAAATTTTATTTGAAAATCAGCAAAACATGAAAGAAAGAGCAATCAGACAGAATATTCAGAAATAACCCCAAAACAAGTAATAAAATAAGTAAATATCAATAATTACTTTGAATGTGACTTAACTAAATACGCCAATCAAATGACATAGGGTGATAGAATGGATTAAAAAGATAAGACCCATTTATATGCTGCCTGAAAGAGACCTATTTTAGACCTAAAGACACCTGCAGATTGAAAGTGAGAGACAGACAAACACCTATCATGCAAATGGATATTAAAGAGAGCCAGAGTGGCAATACTTATATCAGACAAAGTAGATTTTAAAATAGAGTGTAAGGGGACGCCTGGGTGGCTCAGTTGGTTAAGCGGCTGCCTTCAGCTCAGGTCATGATCCCAGCGTCCTGGGATCGAGTCCCACATCGGGCTCCTTGCTCAGCAGGGAGCCTGCTCCTCCCTCTGCCTCTGCCTGCCTCTCTGTCTGCCTGTGCTCGCTCCTGCGCTCTCTCTCTGTCTGACAAAAAATAAATAAAAAAAAAATAGAGTGTAAGAAGAAACATAGACAGACACTATATAGTAATAAAGGGGACAATCCAACAAGAAGAAATAACAATTATAAATATTTATGACCCAACATGGAACACCCCAATACACAGTATTTTAATTAAGTCCTAAGTCATAGCAGTCAGACAACAAAAAGAAGTAAAATGTATCCACATCAGTAAAGAAGAAGTAAAACTCTCAGAAAATATTTTATGCACTAATGATGAAGCAGCAGAAAGAGAAATTAACAAATAATGCTATTTATGATTGCACGTGAAGTAATAAGATTCCTAGGACTAAACCAAACCAAAGAGGTGAAGGAATTAATCTTTATTATTTCTTTCCCTCTTCTCACTTTCATCTTCACTTGTTGTTCATTCTCTAGCTACTTTAGGTTTAAGGTGAGGTTGTTTGAGATTTTTCTTGCTTCTTGAAGTAGGCTTGTATTGCTATATACTTCCATCTTGGGACTGCTTTTGCTGTATCCCAAAGGTTTTGGACCATTTGTGTTCATTTTCATGTATTTCCATGTATTTCTTATATTAAATATTTTATATTAAGGATTAGAACAGAAATAAATGATATATAAACTAAAAAACCCAGTAACAATAGAACAGGTCAATGAAGGCAGGAGCTGTTCTTTGAAAAAATTAATAAATTTTATAAACCCCTCCTCAAGCTTATCAAAAGGAAACAACCCCAATAAATAAAATCACAAAAGAGAGAGAAGAAATAACAACCAACACCGCAGAAATACAAACAATTATAAGGGAAAATTATGAAAAATTGCCTGCCAACAAATTGGACAATCTGGGAGAAATGGATTAATTCTAGAAACATATAAACTTCTGGAACTGAAGCAGAAAGAAATAGAACACTTGAACAGACCAATAACCAGCAAAGAAATTGAATTAGTAGTCAAATATTTTCCAAAAAATAAAAGTCAAGGGCCAGATGGCTTCACAGCCAAATTATACCCAACATTTAAAGAAGAGCTGGAAGGAAAACTTCCAAATTCATACTATGTGGCCAGCCTCACCCTAATACTAACAGCTGGTGGAGACTTCAATAAAAAGAACTATAGGCCAATATCCTGATGAACACAGATGAAAAAATTCTCAGTGAAATTCTCACAAACTAAATTCAACAGTACATTACAAAATCATTTACCATGATCAACTGGAATTTATTCTTGTGTTATAAGTGTGGTTCAATCTTTGCAAATCAAATAGCATGATATTTCACATTAATAAAATAAAGGATAAGGACAGTATGATCACTTCAGTAGATGCTAAAAAAGGATTTGACAAAGTACAACATTCATTTATGATAAAAACCCTCAGCAAGGTAGGTTTAGAGGGCACATACCTCAACATAATAAGGGCCATATATGAGAAACCCTCAGTTAATATCATTCTCAATGGGAAAAAAAAAAACTGAGTGCTTTTCTTCTATGGTCAGGAACAAGACAGGGATGTCCACTCTCACCACTGTTGCTTAACATAGTACTGGAAGTCCTAGCCTCAGTAATTAGAAAAGAAAAAGAAATAAACACACTTGAATCATCAAAGAAGTAAAATTTCACTATTTATAGATGACATGATACTATCTATAGAAAAATGTAAAGATATCACCAAACAGGTGCTGGATCTGATACACCAATTCAGTTAAATCATTGGATACAAAATTAACATACAGAAATCTGTGGAATTATCATATTCCCATAATGAATCAGCAGAAGAAGAAAATAAGGGATTAATCTCACTTACAATTGCACCAAAGACAGTAAGATACCTAGTAATAAACCTAGCCAAAATGTTAAATGATTTATATTCTGAAAAGTATAAAACACTGATAAAAGTCAAAGGTGAGGGCTACCTGGGTGGCTCAGTTGATTATGTGTCATATTCTTGAGTTCAGATCAGGTCATGATCTTAGGGTCATGAGCTTGAGCTCTGAAGAAGGCTCTGTGCTGGGCATGGAGCCTGCTTAAGATTTTCTCCCTCCCTCTGTCCCTCCTCTGCTGCTCTCTCTGTGTAAAACAAAGCAAAACAAAACAAAAAAACAACAAAAAAAAAAACCAACAAAACCAGAAACCAAAAACCAAAATAAAACAAAATTTAAAAACAAAGAAATTGTCATTTACACAAAGAAATGGAAGGACCATCCATAGGGAGAACAAGTAGTATTAAAATAAAGTATTACCCCAAAGAATGTACATATTTACTGTAATCCTCATCAAAATACCAATAGCATTTTTCATAGTGCTAGAACAAAGAATTCTAAAATTAGCATGGAACCAAAAAGACCCTGCATGGTTAAAGCATGCTTCAAAAGTTTCTTTCTTAAGAAAGAGGGGCGCCTGAGTGGCTCAGTGGGTTAAAGCCTCTGCCTTTGGCTCAGGTCATGGTCCTGGGGTCCTGGGATCGAGCCCATCAGGCTCTCTGCTCAGTGGGGAGCCTGTTTCCTCCTCTCTCTGCCTGCCTCTCTGCCAACTTGTGATCTCTTTCTGTCAAGTAGATGAATGAAATCTTTAAAAAAAAAAAAGAAAGAAAAGCAACATTGGAGGCATCACAGTTCTGCACTTTAAGTCATATTCCAAAATTGTAGTGATAAGAATAATATGATACTGTCATAAAAATATGCACAATGATAAAACAAAACAGAAAACCTAGAAATGAACCCACAACTATATGGTCAATTAATATTGGAGCAAGCAGGAAGGACTGTTCAATCAGAATAAGACAGTGTCTTTTTTTTATTTTTTTAAAAGATTTTATTTATTTATTTGTTAGAGAGAGAGAGAGAAAGCACAGGCAGACAGAGTGGCAGGCAGAGGCAGAGAGAGAAGCGGGCTCCCTGCCAAGCAAGGAGCCCGATGCGGGACTCGATCCCAGGATGCTGGGATCATGACCTGAGCCAAAGGCAGCCGCTTAACCAACTGAGCCACCCAGGCATCCCTAAGACAATGTCTTTAAGAAATGGTGTTTAGGAAACTGGACAGCAAGTTGCAGAAGAGTAAAACTGGACCACTTTTTTTTTCTTTTTACTATGTTAGTCACCATACAGTATCTCATTATTTTTTGATGTAGTGCTCCATGCAATACGTGCCCACCTTAATACCTATCACCGGGCTAACCTCTTCCCTCACCCCTTCCCCTCTAAAACCCTCGGTTTGTTTCTCAGAGTCCATAGTCTCTCATGGTTTGTCTCCCTTTCCCTTCCCCCCCTTTATTTTTCCTTTCCTTCTCTAAATATCCTACATACTTATGTTCCACAATTCCTTATGTTCCACAATTAAGTGAAACTGGACCACTTTCTTACACCATACACAATTACAAATTGAAAATGGATTAAAAGCCCTAATTGTGAGACCTGAAACCATCCAAATCCTAGAGAAGACAGGCAGTAAACTCTTTGACATTGACTGTAGCAACTTCTTTCTAGATCTCCTGTGCAAGGAAAAGAAAAGCAAAAATAAACTTTTGGGACTACATCAAAATAAAAAGCTTCTGCATAGCAAAGGAAATAATAAAAAAAAATTGGAATGCAACCTATTGAATGTTAGAAGGAATCTACAAATGGCATATCTGATAAAGGGTTAGTATCTAAAACCATAAAGAACTTACAAAGCTCAACACCCAAAAAACAAATAATCCACACAGGCAGCAACCTCTTCCTAGGAACAACGCCAAAGGCAAGGGAAGCAAGGGAAAAAATGAACTATTGGGACTTCATCAAGATCAAAAGCTTTTGCACAACAAAGGAAACAGTCAACAAAACCAAAAGACAACTGACAGAATGGGAGAAGATATTTGCAAACGACATATCAGATAAAGGGCTAGTATCCAAAATCTATAAAGAGCTTAGCAAACTCAACAGCCAAAGAAGAAAGAATCCAATCAAGAAATGGGCAGAGGACATGAACAGACATTTCTGCAAAGAAGACATCCAGATGGCCAACAGACACATGAAAAAGTGCTCCACATC